>KQ990126.1:70944-98304 GCA_001598015.1 Dorcoceras hygrometricum
CTCTGCAGCAAACCACCAGGTCTCATCCTCTCAGCCTTGATCTGCTGGCAATTCAGACATCTAGCAATAAAAGCAGAAATGTCGCTCTTCATACCTGCCCACCAGTAGTGAGACTTCAAGGCATGGTACATCTTTCGCTCGCCTGGATGCACACTGTACCGACTACAATGTGCTTCATTCATGAGGGTCTCCTTCAGATCAATCAGGTTAGGAACTACTAATCTCCCTCGGAATCTTAAACATCCATCAGAGCAACAGAAAAATCATCAGACTGACCCGACTGCGCCTTAATCCTCAACTCATGGATATAGGGGTCGGTCCTCTGCACCTCCCTGATGTTCATCACCATCTGCGGTTCCACCTGAAGAGGAGAAACAAAGAAATACTGATCACCCGGCTGGAATCGCCAACCAAAAGTACTCAACTCCTCATGAACTTTCGAAATACTCAAGGATGCTAACATATCAGGATGGGTCTTTCTGCTCAAAGCGTCGGCTACTAAGTTCACACGCCCAGGCTGATATTGAATCTCACAATAGAAGTCCTTAAGCAATTCCATCCAGCGTCGCTGCCTCATGTTCAAATCCGACTGCGTGAAGATATATTTCAGACTCTTGTGGTCGGTGTACACCACAAATTCTTCACCATAGAGATAATGCCGCCAAATCTTCAAGGAAAACACTATCGCAGCCAACTCCAAATCTTGAACCGGGTACCTCATCTCGTGAGGCTTCAGCTGTCGAGACGCATACGCAATCACGTACCCGTTCTGCATCAAAACACACTCTAATCCACTCAGAGAAGCATCGGAGCACACAACAAATCCTCCGGAGCCAAACGGTAGGGCCAAAACAGGAGCAGTGGTCAACTTCTCCTTCAGCGTCTGAAAACTGTACTCGCACTCATCAGTCCATACAAATCTCTTATCTTTCTGAGTCAAATGCGTCATAGGCCTGGCTATCGAAGAAAACTTCTCAATGAAACGCCTATAGTAGCCGGCCAACCCCAAGAAACTACGAATCTCTGAAACGTTTTGAGGTATCTCCCAGTTAAGCACTGCTTCGACCTTGCTCGGATCTACAGAAATTTCTTGTGCCGAAATCACGTGACCCAAAAAGATAATCCTGTCGAGCCAAAACTCGCACTTGCTGAATTTGGCATAGAGTTGCGAGTCTCTCAATCTCTGCAATACAAGTCTCAAATGCTCCTTGTGCTCTCTCTTGCTCCTCGAGTACACCAAGATGTCATCTATGAAGACGATAACGAACCGATCGATATACTCGCTGAAGACGCGATTCATAAAATCCATAAAGACAGCAGGGGCATTCGTCAATCCAAAAGGCATGACAAGAAACTCAAAATGCCCATATCGAGTCCGGAAGGCTGTCTTTGCCACGTCAGCGTCTCTAATTCGCAACTGGTGATAACCAGAGCGCAAGTCAATCTTCGAGTAAACAACCGATCCCTGTAACTGATCGAACAAGTCATCAATCCTCGGCAGAGGATACTTGTTCTTCACTGTGGCCTTATTCAACTGTCTGAAGTCCACGCACATCCTCATAGTGCCATCTTTCTTTTTCACAAAGAGAATCGGATCTCCCCAAGGCGACATGCTCGGTCTGATGAAGCCTTTCTCTAAGAGATCGCTCAACTGGTCCTTCAGCTCTTCCAACTCTGCGGGTGCCAACCGGTAAGGATCTCTAGAAATCGGGGCGGTACCGGGCACCAACTCAATACTGAAGTCGATCTCGCGTCGAGGAGGGAATCCAGGAATCTCATCTGGAAACACGTCGGGAAACCCTCGAACAACGGGGATATCACGCAACTCTAATCGCTGCTCCTGGGAACTATCAAGTGCGTAGATCATGAATCCTGCATTACCTAGCGATAACAGACTAAACATCTCCATATCGGACACTAGGGGAATCTTCGACCTCGAATCCGTACCATAGAAATCCCACCTCTCACCCGTATCAGGGCAAAATCTCACCACACCATGGAAGCAATCAACGGTAGCCTTATAGCTAGATAACACATCCATTCCCAAAATACAGTCGAAATCTCTAATCCCCAACACAATCAAAT
Source organism: Dorcoceras hygrometricum (assembly GCA_001598015.1). Taxonomy (NCBI): domain Eukaryota; kingdom Viridiplantae; phylum Streptophyta; class Magnoliopsida; order Lamiales; family Gesneriaceae; genus Dorcoceras; species Dorcoceras hygrometricum. Next base: position 73,030 of record KQ990126.1, read on the forward strand.
TTGTCACCAAAACATGCTCATCAAACCTAATCAGGCAATCTACTACTACCTCACGGGACCACAAGTTCACACCAGCAGGAGTAGACACAGAAACAACATCACACAGTGGGGAAGAACTCAACCCACGCTCAAACACAAACATTTCAGAAATGAAGGAGTGTGATGCACCAGTGTCAAACAAAACTCTCGCAGGATAATCATAAATAGAGCATGTACCTCTAATCACCATGCCCGGAGTCTCCTCAGCCTGATAAAGTTTGCTGTCGCTGAGAAGAACCACTAGCGGAACCCTGCTGCGACTGACCAGTAGACCGCCTTACAATCGAAGGACACGCTCTAGAGAAATGTCCCGGCTGACCACAAAGATGGCAGATTCCTCGGACTCCTCGACACTGTGAAGTCTCATGTCTCCCTCCGCACTGACTACAGAATCCGCCTCCAGAACCGCTACCAGACCCACTGCCAGAACCAGAGCTCACGGAACCAGAAGAACTCGAATGGCCCTTCTTCTTGAATTGCTTCCCTCTAGGTCTAAACTGCTGGCGACTCGAATGCTGTGACCCCTGTGGAGACTGATACGACTGCGACACCGCCTGAGCCGGTTGAGAAGCACGTCCAGACGTCAGATGAATCGGAGCCTCAGGATCCATCAAACTCTCCTCGATATCCACCGCATTGTTCACAGCTTCCATGAAGGTCGCCGGGGATCCCGACAGCACCATCCGATAAAGGTCAGGTCTCAAGCCCTTCAAAAACTTGTTCCTCTTCGTTCGCTCTTGGTTCGCCACAGCTGGCATGTACACTAGAAGCACAGAAAATCGCCTCGCATACTCGGCCACACGCATATCACCCTGCTTCAAATTATCAAACTCACGCTCTCGGCTAGCGAAGTAGGACTCTGGAGTGTATTCGCGTCGAAAAGCCTCACAGAAAGCATCCCAAGTGAGCATCGTCCCACTATCTCGGAGCATCCTAGAAGTACTCCTCCAGCAGCGCTGTGCATCATCTCGTAGCTGCAGCACTGCCAACTTCAGTCTATTTTCCGGAGCGTACTCCAAGGTGTCAAATAGCTCCTCCATCTGAACAAGCCACTCCTCAGCCCTAGCGCCACCCTCAGTACCAGCCAACGTCGGTGGGTTCGTCCGCTAAAATCGGGCTAAGACTAACTCCATTCCACCTATCTGCCTAGTGACGTCCTCCACCTGAGCGTCATCATCACTACCTGCTCTAGACTCCTCCTCAGAACGTCTAGTCCTCCTACCTCCTCCACGTCTCGGCGGCATCTAAACAAGCCTAGAGGTAAGATCTCACAGCAGATAGAACAACAAGACAGATAATAGATCACGTAAGTCACAGAGGCAATCAAAATCAAATCAAAACTCTGTGCCTAGACTCGAGTGTGATCAAAAGAAATCGAGCTTATCCCAGTTTAAGCTCTGATACCAAAAATGTCAGGCCCCGTGCTAATTACTAACAATTAACACATAATAAGCGCATAAACACGGAAGCTTAAAATCAGGGCTTAAAAATTTTTGAAATACAATAGGCCTGAACTTCAAATCATACATTCAAATTAGCGATAATAAAATACGAGTTGACTCAAACTCCAACACAACAGGTATATCAACCAAATATAAATCCCCAATACATGATAACACGGGGCATCCCCCGGTTCAATACATATCATATATAGACTGGGACTCAGGGACGCGGGGATCGACCAGCTGAACTTCCACTCGGTCCAGCTTGATTACCTAAAGCTCCTGTAAATGGGCAACACAGACCCAAACAAAACAAAAGCAGGAAACAAGTACGAGGTCAAACCTCAGTACGAAGAGCTATCAAAACAGCTAAACATGCAACATGCTATAATCAATGCTATGAATGCATGAGGGCTATCAAGAAATCGGATAGCTAGACCGGTCTATAAACTGGCAACTCAAATCAAGCCTCTATACCACACACAGCCAATCAGCCGGTATCAAATCAATCTATCAATTCAGGCTCAAGATGTATGCATGAATGCCATTCAATATCAATGCTTGATGCATACAGTTCATAATACGTGCAACAGAATGTATAGCTCAAGCAATTCATCTAACTGTTCCACGTAACCACATAACAGCAAGTCACGGATTTCACAACATTGAAATATAGACATGTCCATGCTCAAAGATGCTAAGGGCTGCTCAATCGTACCTTTCTTCTTCAATTTACCTAACAGATTTCTCCTGGCTCAAATCACGCAGCAGGAACTTCCTGGAAGTTGAAATCTGTTACAACATAGCTAATATCTTAGCTCAATCTCATGATAAACACGCTAATCCTACGGCCAGAAGTCTAATTCAATTCCTACACTTCTATGCAGGCATTAGCTACAAGAACAGAGCTCAATTCTACCAGGAATGCTCACCCAAAAGCTCACGCTAGCAGAAAGAACTCACGTACAGACTTTTCTTAAAAAGCTTCGAACTCCAGCAGCTTCGCGTTTCCACTCCAGCGCAAATACAACGTCTCAAATGGGTAGAAAACTAAAGAGCTAAGCAAGGGGAATCCAGCGCCACTATGATTTCCAAAAACAGAGGCTGGATGCGATGGAAATCGGCGGTGGAAAATCACGGTGAACAGTAGCTCGACGAGGGTTTGGAGAAGAAGAGATAAGAAATATCTAGCGCTACAAGAACAAATTCTACCAGGAATGCTCACCCAAAAGCTCACGCTAGCAGAAGAACTCACGTACAGACTTTTCTTAAAAAGCTTCGAACTCCAGCAGCTTCGCGTTTCCACTCCAGCGCAAATACAACGTCTCAAATGGGTAGCAAACGAAAGAGCTAAGCAAGGGGAATCCAGCGCCACTAAGATTTCCAAAAACAGAGGCTGGATGCGTTGGGAATCGGCGGTGGAAAATCACGTTGAACAGTAGCTCGACGAGGGTTTGGAGAAGAAGAGATAAGAAATATCTGGCTCAAAATAATTCTAAGTGTCGAACAACACTTCTATATATAATCTCCCCAAATCAACGTCTGCTGAACACCAATATTCAGTCGACTGAACAGTAGAGATCTTCCAGCAGATACCTCCTTTCTTTCGCTAAATTCAGCAGCAACGACTACACAAACAATCGCACGAGAACACTTCAAAACGACTCCGTTCCCAATTATCAAAACGACGCCGTAGCAAACACCAGCTGACAACAGCTCTCGCAAACAAAACTACCAAGAGCTGGTAACAGCTCTCTCTTCAAAACAATCCATCTGCTGGTCGCGAGAAATCACTCAAAACGACGACGCATCTACTAATCCAAACGACGTCACTTTAGTTACGTAAACATTGCTACCAACAGCTGATCTCTCAAACGAAAAGCTCAAAACGCAGCGTTTCAACTAATTCAAACGACGTCGCTTCTCAACATTATAGTATTTGCACGCCTGCTGGTCAGCAGCAACCAACACAACGCGATCTACTACCAGCAGCAAGGAATACGTCACGCCTACGTCACCATATCTGTTAACAGCTCTTGCGACTGATTCCACAAACCATCAGCTGATCACTGTTCACAAGCGCAACTGCTGAATCCAATAGTCAACACTCCAAAATGTTGACTAACACGTGTCACTTCCTCATTCAATCTCACGCTAAGCGCAACATCTACCAGCAGCAACTTCAAACTTCGAAACCAAAACCAGCAGCTCTCCTTGCGTCACGCTGACGTCATCTCTGCTGATTCAAAATCCACCAGCAGGAGCTACAGTAAATTGCTGCTGACATTATGCTCCAAAAACGCTACGACTGAATTTTCCAAAAATTATCGCAACGCTCAAAAATCGGCAGGAACCTCAAAATTCACGTGATTAATCCCAAATCAAATCAATTAATCACTAATCCAAATTCTCAATCCTCACATTGCATGTGCTTGGCTATGTGATTATGTGCTGCATATTATTTGTCTTACGTGATTTCTATGTTGTACTTGTCCTGTGTTCCCTTATCCTGTTGAGTGTATTCGTAGATGCCTCCTAGACTTCGTGGTAGGGGTAGGCAGTTTGAGGAATCTGCAGGACAGAATGAGGATCAGCGTAGTATTCCTCGTCGTGGTCGTGGTAGACATGAAGAGGAGGAGGTTGATGACTTGGCAACCCGTGTGGAGAGCATGGAGATTTTCATGGCTAGGTTTCAAAGGATGAGTCCCCAGATCTTTAATGGAGACGAGTCTAGCGAGGATGCGGATTCATGGCTTTGGCATATCACTGGGTTGTTTGATCGTGTTCAGTACGATGATGTGCTTCGGTTGAGTTTGGAAACCTTCCAGTTGAGGAAGAATGCGGAGCGTTGGTGGCGTGGCGCTTCGAGGACTCTGGAGGAGACCGGTGTGGAGATTTCTTGGGATAGCTTCTGTGTTTCCTTTCGTCAGGAGTATGTCCCGGAGTCTTATGTGAACGCCCGGGAGCGGGAGTTCGACAACTTGGAGCAGGGCAGCATGTCGGTTAGGGAGTATGCCCGCAGGTTTTCCTCTCTTCTTGCTTATGTGCCGCATGTAGCTGGCAGGGAGAGGGCCAAGAGGACCAAGTTCATTGAGGGACTTAGTGAGGAGTTTTATACTTTGGTTTTGTCGAGCAAACCAAACAGCTATGCAGAGGCTGTGGATAGTGCCATCGATATCGAGGAAGGTCTGCGGAACCGAAGGTCGCGTTCTAGGCCTCAGGGTGCTCAGGGTGGTCATCCCGCTGTTCAGGGAGCCCAGTTTTCGTAGTCTTCCCAGTCCGTCCATCAACCCCAGCAGCAGCAGCAACAGTTGGCTCAGAAGTCTGGCCGCCAGAGGTTCCGACCTCGTGGCCATCAGTTTAAGAAGAAGTCTGGTTCGGGTTCTTCTGGGTCTGGTAGCTCGAGTAGCAGTGGTTCTCGGACAGAGTTTTGTGGTTTCTGTGGAGGCAAGCATCCGTCTACCCAGTGTGTCTGTGTGCAAGGCTCTTGAAATATCTGTGGTCAGTATGGGCATTTCACGAGAGTGTGTCCGTCGGCTGGATCGTAGCAAGCCGCAGCCCCACCGCAAGGTGGAGGAGGATAGTCTAGGGGTCGTTTCCCTCAGCTTCACCAGCCCAGAGTTGGAGAGATGCAGTTTTGGCCGTTCCAGTTGCCTGGTCCATCGTGTTTCGGACAGTCGTTTCAGCAGCATTTCTCTGGACCCCAACATGCTAAAGCCAATGCCATTACTAGGGAGCAAGCGGAGGAGACGCCGAGCAGGGTTATTGCAGGTACATGTCTTGTCTTTGACTTTCCTGCACAAGTTTTGTTTGACACCGGCGCAAGGCATTCTTTCATATCTGATGCATTTGTGATTGAGCATGGTCTGCATACCATTTCTTTGCGTGATGTCGTGTCTGTTTCTACCCCTGGCGGTGTGAGCCTGTTCTCCCAGGAGGTTTTGTTGGATGGCATTTTGCGGTTTGGTGAGAATGTGTTGGTGGCGAATTTGATTCGTTTGATGTTGTGGGATTTCGACTGCATCGTGGGAATGGATGTGTTGTCCAGTTATAGGGCCTCCGTGGATTGTTTCCATGGAATCGTGCGTTTTAGGCCTCAGTCCGGTGAGAAATGGAATTTCTACTGTGATGATTATCAGTCGAAGATTCCGTTACTCTCAGCGATGGAGATATTCAGCTTGTGGTCGGCGGAGAATGCTGGTTTTATGATTTACGCGTTGGATGCATCTTAAACTTCGATTGTGCAGCTCAGCGAAGTTCCAGTGGTGCGTCATTTTCCTGATGTGTTTCGGGAGGAGATTCCTGGTTTTCCTCCGCAGAGGGAGATTGATTTTAGCTTTGAGTTGGTGCCTGGCATAGCTCCGATTTCTCATGCACCATATCGATTAGCGCCTGCTGAGTTGAGAGAGCTCAAGGTGCAATTGGATGATTTGCGGGAGAAAGGTTTTATCAGACCTAGTATGTCGCCGTGGGGAGCGCCTATTTTATTTGTCAAGAAGAATGATGGCACAATGAGAATGTGCATTGACTTCCATCAGCTGAACAAAGTCACTATTAAGAATAAGTACCTGTTGCCGAGGATCGACGATTTGTTTGACCAGTTGAAAGGGTCTGCTGTGTATTTGAAGATCGATCTACGTTCAGGGTACCATCAGCTGAGAGTTAGAGATCAGGATGTAGCGAAGACTGCTTTTCGTACTAGGTACGGGCACTTCTGATGATGCCTTTCGGATTGACCAATGCTCCTGCAGTCTTCATGGATTTGATGAACCGGGTCTTCCACGAGTTTATAGATCAGTTTGTGATAGTGTTCATCGACGACATCTTGGTGTATTCGAAGACTCCTTTGGAGCATAAGGAGCATTTGAGAGTTGTTCTTCAGACATTGAGGAACTCGCAGCTGTATGCCAAATTTTCTAAGTGTGAGTCTGTCTCGATCGCGTCGTGTTTCTGGGTCATGTGATTTCTGGGGATGGAATTTCTGTGGATCCCAGTAAGGTAGATGCTGTTTTGAACTGGGAGCGACCTTAGGAATGTGTCTGAGGTTCGTAGTTTCTTGGGTCTGGCTGGCTATTACCGTCGTTTTATAGAGCCTTTCTCTAGTATAGCTAGGCCGATGACTCAGTTGACTCAGAAAGACAAGAGTTTCGTTTGGACTGAGCAATGCGAGAATGCTTTTCACTTGCGCAAAGAGAAGTTGACTACGGCGCCTGTGTTGGCTTTGCCGTCTGGTTCAGGTGGCTTCGTTGTTTGTTCTGATTCCTTGCTCAATGGATTAGGCTGTGTGTTGATGCAGCATGGATGGGTCATTGCATATGCTTCGCGGCAGCTGAAACCGCATGAGACTCGTTACCCAGTTCATGATTTGCAGCTAGCAGCTGTGGTCTTTGCATTGAAAATTTGGCGCCATTATCTGTATGGCGAGCAGTTTGTGGTATACTCAGACCACAAGAGTCTGCAGTATTTGTTTTCGCAGCCCGACTTGAATATGAGACAGCGTAGGTGGATGGAGCTGCTAAAGGATTTTGATTGTGAGATCAAGTACCAGCCTGGGAAAGCGAACGTAGTTGCTGATGCGTTGAGCAGGAAGGCTCCTGAAAAGATGCTTGCGTCGCTGTATATGTCCAAGGATTGTGAGCATCTTAGCACTACTGGTTGGAGGTTCTACCCGACTGAGGACTATGTCGTGGTTTCTTCTTTCCAAGTTGAGCCACAGATCATTTCGAACATTAGAGCGGCTCAGAGGACAGATACTTCCATCCACGAGTTGAAGTTGAAGGTCAGGGCTGGTCAGCTTGAGGACTATTCTGTTTCATCTGATGGTTGTTTGCGTTTCCGTGGTCAGTTTGTTGTGCCCAATTTGATAGATCTTTGGGAAGAGATCCTTAGAGAAGCGCATTGCAGTAGACACAGTGTCCATTCGGGTGCACGGAAGATGTACCACGCATTGAAGCCGCACTTCTGGTGGGCTGGATTGAAGAGTGACGTTGCTGGATTCGTTGCTCGTTTCTTGAACTGTCAGCAGGTTAAGGCCGAAAGGATGAGACCTGGTGGTCTGTTGCAGAATTTGGAAGTGCCCCAATGGAATTGGGAGCACATAGCAATGGATTTTGTGATGCATTGGCCTCGTTCTAGCAGAGGTTGTGATGCGATTTGGGTGATTATCTACCGATTGTCGAAGTCTGCACACTTTATTCCCTATGGCATGACCTTTTATCTGAATAAAATGGCGAAATTGTACGTTGATTTTATGGTTAGACTGCACGGTGTTCCTGTTTCGATCGTTTCGGACCGAGATCCAAGATTTACTTCCAGGTTTTGGAAGAGTTTGTAAGCAGCTTTGGGTACCAGATTGCCTATGAGTACAACATATCACCCCCAGACAGATGGTCAATCTGAACGAACTATCCAGACTTTGGAGGTGATTATCTACCGATTGTCGAAGTCTGCACACGTTTATTCCCTATGGCATGACCTTTTATCTGAATAAAATGGCGAAATTGTACGTTGATTTTATGGTTAGACTGCACGGTGTTCCTGTTTCGATCGTTTCGGACCGAGATCCAAGATTTACTTCCAGGTTTTGGAAGAGTTTGTAAGCAGCTTTGGGTACCAGATTGCCTATGAGTACAACATATCACCCCCAGACAGATGGTCAATCTGAACGAACTATCCAGACTTTGGAGGATATTTTACGAGCTGTTGTGATGGATTTTGGTGGTAGCTGGCAAGACGCGTTGTCTTTAGTTGAGTTTTCATTCAATAACAGTTATCAAGTGACGATTGGCATGGCACCGTTTGAGGCTTTGTATGGTAGAAAGTGCAGATCGCCAGTATGTTGGGAAGAAGTGGGGGAGAAGAAATTCTCTGCCCCAGAATTTGTGCAGCAGATGAAAGATCATGTGGATCTGATTCGACAGCGAATGAAAGCTGCCCAGGATCGCCAAGCCAGTTATGCGAATAAGAGGCGTCGACCTCTAGAGTTTCAGGTTGGTGATCTTGTTTTTCTTAAAGTTTCTCCTTTTCGCAGTGTTATGCGTTTTGGCCACAAGGGAAAGTTAGCCCCTCGTTATGTTGGACGGTATGAGATAGTTGAGAGGATTGGCCCTTTAGCGTATCAGCTGTTGTTGCCACCGGAATTATCTTCTCTACATGATTTCTTTCATGTTTCCATGTTGAGGAAGTACGAGCCAGATCCGTCTCATGTGCTGAGAACTGACGAAGTTGAGCTAGATTAGACGTTGAGCTATCAGGATCCCTTGTAGATCCTTGACAGATATGTTGGACGGTATGAGATAGTTGAGAGGATTGGCCCTTTAGCGTATCAGCTGTTGTTGCCACCGGAATTATCTTCTCTACATGATTTCTTTCATGTTTCCATGTTGAGGAAGTACGAGCCAGATCCGTCTCATGTGCTGAGAACTGACGAAGTTGAGCTAGATTAGACGTTGAGCTATCAGGATCCCTTGTAGATCCTTGACAGAAAAGAGAAACAACTGAGGAATAAAATTATTCCGTTGGTGATGGTTCAATGGAGCAAACATGGTAGGGAAGAAGCTACTTGGGAACCAGAAGAAAAGATGCAGCGTGAGTGGCCGCTTCTGTTTGAGTAGATGTATCGGATTCCAGATTCTGGTTGTTCTTTCTTTAGTTGTTGTTTGTTGTTTGCTCAGTTATCTTGAACTCTTGGGTTCAGTTGAGTTGTTCCTGGACTTGTTGATTTCGAGGACGAAATCGTGTTTTAGTGGGGGAGATATGTGAGACCTGTGTTTTCGAAATCAGGTGTTGTTCGGGTTTGGACCAGTTGTTCGTCGAATTTGCCTAAGTGTTGGAAGCAGCTGTTGAGATGCTAACAAACAGTCGCGAGATAGATAGTTGTTCGGGTTTTGCATCATCGATGAGAAATTGTATCAACAGTAGCAATAGGAATCAGTTGGAGCAGCAGTGCTTCGTTAGATTTCAGACGTTGTGTTTTGGTAGGAAGCAACAGCAATGCTGGCGTGGATTTCAGGCATTGGATTCAGTCGTTGCACGTTAGCGTGTTTTGTAGTGTTGGACAGCAGAGAGCGCTAAGAGATCTTGAAGAGACGACGTTTTGTGAACAGGAACCAGCTGTTGGTTTTGTTAGCGTAATTCTTAGTGGGTATCGAAACTACGTCGTTTTGATAAGTTGGAACGACAGCGTTTTGGCTTAGCGCTAGGAATTAAGCAGTTGGTGTAGTAGCGCGTATCTAGCTGTTGCAAGTGATCAGCTGTTGGTTAGCGACCAGCAGTGGCTATAGAGTGACGTGTCCTGTGGTGACGTGTCCCTATTTCTGTGCGACGTCGTTTGGTTAAGCCAGTCGCGATAGATTGTTAGAGTAGATGCCCAACTAGCCAACTTGTGGCGTGTGGGTTTTATAGACTCTTGTATATGACAATCTTTATTTATGAAATACGCATTTATTTATGGCATTCTTTATTTTCATTATGTTATATAATGTTAACAATTGTGTTGGATAAAGACCTAGAATGCACCATAGTGTATGTTAGATGTGATAGTGGATATGATGGCTATCATGAAACACTTCTAATAGTCACTGTGCATTCTGAACTCGTTCCTAGTCGATTGGGCCGTCAAAATGAGGATAAGGCCACCCGAGCTTGAGACTGGCATCTGCGATGTGAAGTACCATGTTTCATTGGTAGGGAACATTGTGATGTTCTGAGCATGCAGATGGATAGTGACCTGGTGATCTATCGAACTACCCTCGTTCGTACTTTCCAAGTGGTTACCATTTGTCGAGTGGATAAATCCGAGGTTTTGGTTGTACTAATTAGTCCTCACTACTCGAAACGTCATTGAGACTCTACATGATAGGCGCCTCACTTTGACTCGTTTCCGACTCATTTGGGGTCATTAGGCGGCGGGATTGGGTGAGGTCCCAATGCATGTAGGAGTCGATGCTTCGTTGTCGAGGATTCACCGCTCGCTTTCATGTGTGGATATCCTATGTTATCTGAGGAGACAATAGTGTGATAAATCTCTGGCTAGAGTACTGGATGTGTTTTAGGTAAATGAGTTTGCCTAATAACACTTGTCACTATTCGATCTCCAAGATGTATACATAGCTATCGGATCTTTAGCGACTTTCGATTTACCAATGGTCGTTGATCTGATCGGGATATATGTGTTGAAAGGACCGTACTGTACGCTAACCACGACCAACTGGTTCTTGCAGGAACTATCAGTGATACCTAGGGGATCATGGGGCGATGTTGCTAGGCGCTTTACCATGATCCGTTGGGCAAGTCCGAAATTGTGATTTCGGAGTCACAATGGTTGTGGGCCCATGGCTAGCTGTATCCCTGAACCATTGAGGGTCACACAAGTACTGGATTCATGATTCCCGCACGGAAATTGAGCTCAATGTGTTGAGCATAGGAGGATTATTTTAGGGAGTGCGACTTCCTAAAAGTCAACAGGGGTCAAATTGCGATTTCCCATAGTTGAGGGGCTAAACTGTAATTTTGGACTAGGTGGTCTGAAAAATTGTTTTCACATCATAATACTCAGTTTTGGAAACTGAGTCGATCGGTGCGATCTGATCATCGATCGGGATTATGATAAAACCACGGTGAATTAAATGAACCGGATGTTCATATGGACCTGGGTTTGACCCAAGTCCATTGGGCCGGTTCAAGCCCATGTACCATCTTTAATTAGTAGAGTTGGTCTAGGGCTAGAACACAATTGAATTCACCAACCCTAGACCTAGAGCACACCGCCCCCTCCTCTCCTCAAACCTCACACCGCCGCCGGCCACCTCCAAGCGCCGCCGCCGCCGCCCCGCACCGCCGCCCGCCGCCGATGATCGTGATCGGACTTGTTTCGATCAGCGTGACAAGGAGAATCCGATCGTCCCAAAATCTTTCAGATCTTCTAGTGCAGATTGACGGAGGAATCGCGTTTCCGGTCGTGGACCTGACTATACGATCTACCGCCGCCTACCTTTTGAAGTGCCAGTTTCCTTGTGAAACTGGTTGGAGCCAGGTGTCTAGACGCCAGCAAGGTAACGATTCAAACATCCTATGTATGATTATCGTTGATTATTTGTAATGTATTGAACGTATCTCGGGGCAATTTTTAAATCCGATCGTCCCAAAATCTTTCAGATCTTCTAGTGCAGATTGACGGAGGAATCGCGTTTCCGGTCGTGGACCTGACTATACGATCTACCGCCGCCTACCTTTTGAAGTGCCAGTTTCCTTGTGAAACTGGTTGGAGCCAGGTGTCTAGACGCCAGCAAGGTAACGATTCAAACATCCTATGTATGATTATCGTTGATTATTTGTAATGTATTGAACGTATCTCGGGGCAATTTTTAACTTCCGCTGCGCCTCGGGGAAACGGGATCCGGATCCGCCATTGTCGCCAACATAGATATCTACTATTGAGGGATCTGATACATTGTTGTAAACAGCTGTTGGTTTGTTGATCAGCTGTTGGAAGCTGTTGTGGGCTGGAGTTAGATCGCGAGTTGCTATCTTCGGCAGTGTGTTTGTGTGTGCAGGTAGAACTTCGAATTGTTGTTAAGATCTTACCTTAAGCTTTGATTTGAGCTTCCTGTTGAGTTAGGAAGGTAGGATTATCGCTGGTTGAGTGTAGCTCCCAGTTTGTGAGTTCTGTGATTAGCGTCCCTGAGAATTGTGCGTTGTTTTAGAAGGTTCTTACCAGATTTCTCGAGACCCCGTTTGTAGTAATTGTTGCCCAAAATATCGAGGTACGGTTTTGGAGCTTGTATTTCAGCGTGGTTATGGCTTATATAAACTGTGAGATCGATGTAATTGCAGTGTACGTTTGATGTTGCATATGATTATGCTATCTGTGTTGTTAGCTGTTGCATACACGCATTTCCTTTCAGCTGTTTCAGCCATTGCCTTGTTGTTGTTGCTCTATTTCTTACCAGGATGCGAGGGCGAGTGGCAATACAGCACTCTCATCTCCCTGCTGGGATTTGTTAGCCCTCATGCACCGAGTGGTTAACTACCACAGTTCATGAGTTGAGCAACAATAGGTTGAGTTGTTTGATGCATCTGGCATTCGGGTGTGGTGTAAAGACGAGCGGGTAATTCCCGTATGCTTGTACACCCACCAGTGGCCACCATTTTCGTTGCAGATTCTGTGGAAGCTGTGTTTGGGATCCTTGGCTTCATTCTTCGATTGTAGCTTTTGGTTGTTGTCCCATTCTTCATGCATAGCATCTGCATTTTATCGTTGCTATTCATTGCTGTTTTATAGTTGCTCTCCGTACTGGGGTTTGACCCCAATGTCCCTCTGGTTTGTTTTGTTTGCCTGTTTGTTTTCAGGTATGCCAGGTTTTACAGCTGGTCATGGTTTTAAACCAGCTGGAGGTGCCCCAGGAGGTGGTTAGAGTGTCCCAGTTATGTATAATATTTATATGCACTGGTATCACCTTTGGTGGGATGTCCCAGGTGATGCTTATATCTATATAGTTGGCAGTCTAGTACTTGTGTTGTATTCATCCGTTGGGCTGTATGTGTATTGTATTATTTTACTTTGGGTCTTCCTGTTGTGGATTTAATAAATTGGGGTTATTTCAAGTATTGTCGTAATTTAAATTACGTTATCTTTCTGTCAGGCCAAAAGCAAAAATTTTACCCGCTTTTTAGTTGCTTCCGCTAGTGTTTGCGTGGTTTATCTCTGATGTGAGTACGAGGCCTGACATTTTTGGTATCAGAGCTTAAGCTGGGATAAGCTCGATTTCTTTGACCACACTTGAGTCTAGGCACAGTGTCGAGTGTTGCATGTGCTTGGCTATGTGATTATGTGCTGCATATTATTTGTCTTACGTGATTTCTATGTTGTACTTGTCCTGTGTTCCCTTATCCTGTTGAGTGTATTCGTAGATGCCTCATAGACTTCGTGGTAGGGGTAGGCAGTTTGAGGAATCTGCAGGACAGAATGAGGATCAGCGTAGTATTCCTCGTTTGGTCGTGGTAGACATGAAGAGGAGGAGGTTGATGACTTGGCAACCCGTGTGGAGAGCATGGAGATTGTCATGGCTAGGTTTCAAAGGATGAGTCCCCAGATCTTTAATGGAGACGAGTCTAGCGAGGATGCGGATTCGTGGCTTCGGCACATCACTGGGTTGTTTGATCGTGTTCAGTACGATGATGTGCTTCGGTTGAGTTTGGCAACCTTCCAGTTGAGGAAGAATGTGGAGCGTTGGTGGCGTGGCGCTTCGAGGACTCTGGAGGATACCGGTGTGGAGATTTCTTGGGATAGCTTCTGTGTTGACTTTCGTCAGGAGTATGTCCCGGAGTCTTATGTGAACGCCCAGGAGCGGGAGTTCGACAACTTGGAGCAGGGCAGCATGTCGGTTAGGGAGTATGCCCGTAGGTTTTCCTCTCTTCTTGCTTATGTGCCGCATGTAGCTGGCCGGGAGAGGGCCAAGAGGACCAAGTTCATTGAGGGACTTAGTGAGGAGTTGTATACTTTGGTTTTGTCGAGCAAACCAAAGAGCTATGCAGAGGCTGTGGATAGTGCCATCGATATCGAGGAAGGTCTGTGGAACCAAAGGTCGCGTGCTAGGCCTCTGGGTGCTCAGGGTGGTCATCCCGCTGTTCAGGGAGCGCAGTTTTCATAGTCTTCCCAGTCCGTCCATCAATCCCAGCAGCAGTAGCAACAGTTGGCTCAGCAGTCTGGCCGCCAGAGGTTCCGACCTCATGGCCATCAGTTTAAGAAGAAGTCTGGTTCGGGTTCTTCTGGGTCTGGTAGCTCGAGTAGCAGTGGTTCTCGGACAGAGTTTTGTGGTTTCTGTGGAGGCAAGCATCCGTCTACCCAGTGTGTCGGTGTGCAGGGCTCTTGAAATATCTATGGTCAGTATGGGCATTTCGTGAGAGTGTGTCCGTCGGCTGGATCGCAGCAAGCCGCAGCCCCACCGCAGGGTCGAGGAGGACAGTCTATGGGTCGTTCCCCTCAGCTTCAGCAGCCCAGAGTTGGAGAGACGCAGTTTAGGCCGTTCCAGTTGCCTGGTCCGTCGCGTTTCGGACAGTCGTTTCAGCAGCATTTCTCTGGACCCCAACATGCTCAAGCCAACGCCATTACTAGGGAGCAAGCGGAGGAGACGCCGAGCAGGGTGATTGCAGGTACATGTCTTGTCTTTGACTTTCCTGCACGAGTGTTGTTTGACACCGGCGCAAGGCATTCTTTCATATCTGATGCATTTGTGATTGAGCATGGTCTGCATACCATTTCTTTGCGTGATGTCGTGTCTGTTTCTACTCCTGGTGGCGTGAGCCTGTTCTCCCAGGAAGTTTTGTTGGATGGCGTTTTGCGATTTGGTGAGCATGTGTTGGTAGCGAATTTGATTCGTTTGATGTTGTGGGATTTCGACTGCATCGTGGGAATGGATGTGTTGTCCAGTTATAGGGCCTGCGTGGATTGCTTCCATGGAATCGTGCGTTTTAGGCCTCAGTCCGGTGAGAAATGGAATTTCTACGGTGATGATTCTGAGTCGAAGATTCCGTTAGTCTCAGCGATGGAGATGTTCAGCTTGTGGTCGGCGGAGAATGCTGGTTTTATGATTTACGCGTTGGATGCATCTTCAACTTCGATTGTGTAGCTCAGCGACGTTCCAGTGGTGCGTCATTTTCCTGATGTGTTTCCGGAGGAGATTCCTGGTTTTCCTCCGCAGAGGGAGATTGATTTTAGCATTGAGTTGGTGCCTGGCACAGCTCCGATTTCACGTGCACCATATCGATTAGCGCCTGCTGAGTTGAGAGAGCTCAAGGTGCAATTGGATGATTTGCTGGAGAAAGGTTTTATCAGACCTAGTATGTCGCCGTGGGGAGCGCCTATTTTATTTGTCAAGAAGAATGATGGCACAATGAGAATGTGCATTGACTTCCGTCAGCTGAACAAAGTCACTGTTAAGAATAAGTACATGTTGCCGAGGATCGAAGATTTGTTTGACCAGTTGCAAGGGTCTGCTATGTATTCGAAGATCGATCTACGTTCAGGGTACCATCAGCTGAGAGTTAGAGATCAGGATGTCGCGAAGACTGCTTTTCGTACTAGGTACGGGCACTTCTGATGATGCCTTTCGGATTGACCAATGCTCCTGCAGTCTTCATGGATTTGATGAATCGGGTCTTCCACGAGTTTATAGATCAGTTTGTGATAGTGTTCATTGATGACATCTTGGTGTATTCGAAGACTCCTTTGGAGCATAAGGAGCATTTGAGAGTTTTTCTTCAGACATTGAGGGACTCGCAGCTGTATGCCAAATTTTATAAGTGCGAGTTCTGTCTGGATCGCGTCGTGTTTCTGGGTCATGTGATTTCAGTGGATGGAATTTCTGTGGATCCCAGTAAGGTAGATGATGTTTTGAACTGGGAGCGACCTTAGGAATGTGTCTGAGGTTCGTAGTTTCTTGGGTCTGGCTGGCTATTACCGTCGTTTTATAGAGCGTTTCTCTAGTATAGCTAGGCCGATGACTCAGTTGACTCAAAAAGACAAGCGTTTCGTTTGGACTGAGCAATGCGAGAATGCTTTTCACTTGCTCAAAGAGAAGTTGACTACGGCACCTGTGTTGGCTTTGCCGTCTGGTTCAGGTGGCTTCGTTGTTTGTTCTGATTCCTCGCTCAATGGATTGGGCTGTGTGTTGATGCAGCATGGACGGGTCATTGCATATGCTTCGCGGCAGCTGAAACCGCATGATACTCGTTACCCAGTTCATGATTTGGATCTAGCAGCTGTGGTGTTTGCTTTGAAAATTTGGCGCCATTATCTGTATGGCAAGCAGTTTGTGGTATACTCGGACCACAAGAGTCTGCAGTATTTGTTTTTGCAGCCCGACTTGAATATGATACAACGTAGGTGGATGGAGCTGCTAAAGGATTTTGATTGTGAGATCAAGTACCAGCCTGGGAAAGCGAACGTAGTTGCTGATGCGTTGAGCAGGAAGGCTCCTGAAAAGATGCTTGCGTCGCTGTATATGTCCAAGGATTGTGAGCATCTTAGCACTACTGGTTGGAGGTTCTACCCGGCTGAGGACTATGTTGTGGTTTCTTCTTTCCAAGTTGAGCCACAGATCATTTCGAACATTAGAGCTGCTCAGAGGATAGATCCTTCCATCCACGAGTTGAAGTTGAAGGTCAGGGCTGGTCAGCTTGAGGACTATTCTGTTTCATCTGATGGTTGTTTGCGTTTCCGTGGTCGGTTTGTTGTGCCCAATTTGATAGATCTTTGGGAAGAGATCCTTTGAGAAGCGCATTGCAGTAGACACAGTGTCCATCCGGGTGCACGGAAGATGTACCATGCATTGAAGCCGCACTTCTGGTGGGCTGGATTGAAGAGTGACGTTGCTGGATTCGTTGCTAATTTCTTGAACTGTCAGCAGGTTAAGGCCGAAAGGATGAGACTTGGTGGTCTGTTGCAGAATTTGGAAGTGCCCCAATGGAATTGGGAGCACATAGCAATTGATTTTGTGACGCATTGGCCTCGTTCTAGCAGAGGTTGTGATGCGATTTGGGTGGTTATCGACCGATTGTCGAAGCCTGCACACTTTATTCCCTATGGCATGACCTTTTCTCTGAAGAAAATGGCGAAAATGTACGTTGATTTTGTGGTACGCATTGGCCTCGTTCTAGCAGAGGTTGTGATGCGATTTGGGTGGTTATCGACCGATTGTCGAAGCCTGCACACTTTATTCCCTATGGCATGACCTTTTCTCTGAAGAAAATGGCGAAAATGTACGTTGATTTTGTGGTTAGACTGCACGGTTTGCCTGTTTCGATCGTTTCGGACCGAGATCCAAGATTTACTTCCAGGTTTTGGAAGAGTTTGCAAGCAGTTTTGGGTACCAGATTGGCTATGAGTACAACATATCACCCCCAGACAGATGGTCAATCTGAACGAACTATCCAGACTTTGGAGGATATTTTACGAGCTGTTGTGATGGATTTTGGTGGTAGCTGGCAAGACGCGTTGTCTTTAGTTGAGTTTTCCTACAATAACAGTTACCAAGTGACGATTGACATGGCACCGTTTGAGGCTTTGTATGGTAGAAAGTGCAGATCGCCAGTATATTGGGAAGAAGTGGGGGAGAAGCAATTCTCTGCCCTAGAATTTGTGCAGCAGATGAAAGATCATGTGGATCTGATTCGACAGCGAATGAAAGCTGCCCAGGATCGCCATGCCAGTTATGCAAATAAGAGGCGTCGACCTCTAGAGTTTCAGGTTGGTGATCTTGTTTTTCTTAAAGTTTCTCCGTTTCGCCGTGTTATGCGTTTTGGCCACAAGTGAAAGTTATCCCCTCGTTATGTTGGACCGTATGAGATAGTTGAGAGGATTGGTCCTTTAGCGTATCGACTGTTGTTGCCACCGGAATTATATTCTCTACATGATGTCTTTTATGTTTCCATGTTGAGGAAGTACGAGCCAGATCCGTCTCATGTGCTGAGAACTGACGAGGTTGAGCTAGATCAGACGTTGAGCTATCAGGATCCCTTGCAGATCCTTGACAGAAAAGAGAAACAACTGAGGAATAAAACCATTCCGTTGGTGATGGTTCAATGGAGCTAACATGGTATGGAAGAAGCTACTTGGGAACCAGAAGAAAAGATGCAGCGTTAGTGGCCGCATCTGTTTGAGTAGATGTATCGGATTCAATATTCTGGTTGTTCTTTCCTTAGTTGTTGTTTGTTGTTTGCTCAGTTATCTTGAACTCTTGGGTTCAGTTGAGTTGTTCCTGGACTTGTTGATTTCGAGGACGAAATCCTGTTTTAGTGGGGGAGAGATGTGAGACCTGTGTTTTCGAAATCAGGTGTTGTTCGGGTTTGGACCAGTTGTTCGTCGAATTTGCCTAAGTGTTGGAAGCAGCTGTTGAGATGCTAACATCAGTCGCGAGATAGATAGTTGTTCGGGTTTTGCATCATCGATGATAAATTGTATCAGCAGTAGCAATAGGAATCAGTTGGAGCAGCAGTGCTTCGTTAGATTTCAGTCGTTGTGTTTTGGTAGGAAGCAACAGCAATGCTGGCGTGGATTTCAGGAATTGGATTCAGTCGTTGCACGTTAGCGTGTTTTGTAGTGTTGGACAGCAGAGAGTGCTAAGAGATCTTGAAGAGACGACGTTTTGTGAACAAGAACCAGCTGTTGGTTTTGTTAGCGTAATTCTTAGTGGGTATCGAAACTACGTCGTTTTGATAAGTTGGAACGACAAAGTTTTGGCTTAGCGCTAGGAATTCAGCAGTTGGTGTAGTAGCGCGTATCTAGCTGTTGCAAGTGATCAGCTGTTGGTTAGCGACCAGCAGTGGCTAGAGAGTGACGTGTCCTGTGGTGACATGTCCCTATTTTTGTGCGACGTCGTTTGGTTAAGCCAGTCGCGATAGATATCTACTATTGAGGGATCTGATGCATTGTTGTAAACAGCTGTTGGTTTGTTGATCAGCTGTTGGTAGCGAGGTGACATGTCCCTCTACGACGTCGTTTGGACAAGTTGGTGCGACGTCGTTTTGTGTAGTTATTCGTTGTTTAGCGATAGGCAAAATCTGATATGTGATATCAACTGCTGGTTGATATAACAGCGATGAAAACTGTTTTTGTCGATGGAATCTGTTCCTTTTCCTGTCAGCTGTTGAGAAGTGTATATATTTGAAGACTTGGTCTTTGATTGTTTAACAGATCCCATACTAAGAATATTTTCCCAATCTCTGTCGCGGACCCTAAGCACTGTTCATCGTAGCTTTCCACAGTCGATTCCCGTCGTTTCCGGTCGTTGTTTTGCCCGGTTGAGGTAGCGTTGGACTCCTCTCGTAGAGGCGCTTCATCCTATACCACTCTTGGAAGCTGTTGTGGGCTGGAGTTAGATCGCGAGTTGCTATCTTCGGCAGTGTGTTTGTGTGTGCAGGTAGAACTTCGAATTGTTGTTAAGATCTTACCTTAATCTTTGATTTGAGCATCCTGTTGAGTTAGGAAGGTAGGATTATCGCTGGTTGAGTGTAGCTCCCAGTTTGTGAGTTCTGTGATTAGCGTCCCTGAGAATTGTGCGTTGTTTAGCAGGTTCTTACCAGATTTCTCGAGACCCCGTTTGTAGTAATTGTTGCCCAAAATATTGAGGTACGATTTTGGAGCTTGTATTTCAACGTGGTTATGGCTTGTATAAACTATGAGATCGCTGTAATTGCTGTGTACGTTTGATGTTGCATATGATTATGCTATCTGTGTTGTTAGTTGTTGCATACACGCATTTCCTTTCAGCTGTTTCAGCCATTGCCTTGTTGTTGTTGCTCTATTTCTTACCAGGATGCGAGGGCGAGTGGAAATACAACACTCTCATCTCCCTGCTGGGATTTGTTAGCCCTCATGCGCCGAGTGGTTAACTACTACAGTTCATGAGTTGAGCAACAGCAGGTTCAGTTGTTTGATACATCTGGTATTTGGGTGTGGTGTAAAGACGAGCGGGTAATTCCCGTATGCTTGTACGCCCACAAGTGGCCACCATTTTCGTTGCAGATTCTGTGGAAGCTGTGTTTGGGATCCTTGGCTTCATTCTTCGGTTGTAGCTTTTGGTTGTTGTCCCATTCTTCATGCATAGCATCTGCATTTTATCGTTGCTATTCATTACTGTTTTATAGTTGCTCTCCGTACTGGGGTTTGACCCCAATGTCCCTCTGATTTGTTTTGTTTGCCTGTTTGTTTTCAGGTATGCCAGATTTTACAGCTGGTCGTGGTTTTAATCCAGCTGGAGGTGCCCCAGGAGGTGGTTAGAGTGTCCCAGTTATGTATAATATTTATATGCACTGGTATCACCTTTGGTGGGATGTCCCGGGTGATGATTATATCTATATAGTTGGCAGTCTAGTACTTGCGTTGTATTCAGCCGTTGGGCTGTATGTGTATTGTATTATTTTACTTTGGCTCGTTGCCTTTGCCTGTTGTGGATTTATTAAACTGGGGTTATTTTAAGTATTGTCGTAATTTAAATTACGTTATCTTTCTGTCAGGCCAAAAGCAAAAATTTTACCCGCTTTTTAGTTGCTTCCGCTAGTGTTTGCGTGCTTTATCTCTGATGTGAGCACGAGGCCTGACAGCTGCGACTGCTTTGTTTGTGGTGTTGCTAGGAGTTCACCTGGAGCGAGGCTCGGTGATTGGGTGTTTGCAGAAGGCCTGTAACCATCAAATCTTCTTGTGGAACCTTCCTGAAAAGGAAGAAGGGGCGACGTAGGATATTGATATCCGAACTTCCATAAACAAATTCTCGGCCCTTAACTGTTATATTACTGCATTTATTTACTGTTTTACTATTCACTAATTAATTGGCTTCTATCCGCACAATATTTGTTAGCCAAGAAATCAGCATTTAAACTGAGATACCTTAAATCTGGTAACTCGGATTTAAGTTAAGCGGGTGCTTGTAAAACTGTTTTAAGAAGGTTTCGAAAATTTGAAAATACCAAGAGTTCATTCAATCCCCCCTTCTGAACTCTTGCAACTGTTTGTCGAACCACATTGATCCTATCAATTGGTATCAGAGCTTGCCATCTCAGTATTGAACAGTTGTTGTTTGTACTTTATCATATATTAAAATGTCAACTTCTCACAACAAGATTCCTATGTTTTTCAAGTAGGAATACGAAGATTGAAGATTCGCATGCAAGCGCATCTGGCTTCTCAAGATGACGACATGTGGTCTGTTATCACAGAAGCTCCATTGAAGATTATGAAGCCAAATCTAGCATTTGCGATATCAGGTGGCGAGCCTCAGTTTCTGGAAAATAGCAGACATGAATACACTAATGAGGACAAGAAGAAGGCGAATCTGGACAATGTGGCCAAGGATATTCTTTACAAGACGCTAGACAAAAACATGTTCAGTAAGATCAAGACCTGCGCTACTGCCAAGGAAATATGGGAGAAGCTGACCCAAATATGCGAAGGAAATGACGAAACAAAGGAGAACAAGCTGACTGTAGCTCAGTAGAAGTATGAATCGATCAAGATGAACAGAGTTCGATGAAAGATTCAGTGCTGTTGTTATTGAGTTGCTGAGTCTTGGCAAGGAGTATAGCAACAGAGAGCTAGCGTTGAAGGTGATGAGAGCGTTGCCCAAGGAATGGGACGTGAAGACAATGGCTATGAGGGAGTCCAAAGATCTAAACAAGCTGGAGCTTCACGACTTGTTTTCCAACCTAAAAGCTTATGAGTTTGAATTGGAAACAAGAGCAGAAGCTGGACCCTCGACATCCCAGCCTACCAAAGCACTGGCTGCTACAACTACTGAACAGTGCTCTCCAAGCACTAGCAAGACAGCTGATCAACTCAGCGATGATGTCATGTCCCTTTTCATAAAGAAGTTTGGGAAATACCTGAGAAGATCCTAGAACCCTTCTACTCCTTACAATAATTATAATAAATCTGATAAAGTATCTACTGACCAAAATTGTTTTAACTGTGGACGTCCAGGGCACTTTACAGCTGATTGCAACAGGCCAAAGAAGGAAGATAGATACATGAGAGATGAAAAGAAGGAGGATCGATACAAACGAGATGAGAAGACAGACGAGAGAACTGTCAACAGATCCAAGGATAAACGGATGAGGACACGAGGCTATAAAATACCCAGCCGCAAGAATGATCGCAAAGTGCTGATGGCTGAGGAAAGCACCAAGAGTTGGGCAGATACTGATTCAGATTCTTCATCCAGCAGTTCCTCATCAAGAGATAGTGAACAGGAGGAAGTTCACTGTCTCATGGCTGACCAAACATCTGATGATGAGGTATTTGACTTCTCTAACATTGAATTTACACGAGAAGATCTTATCAGTGCACTAAATGATATGGTCAAAGAGTACAAGAATCTTTCTCACACATTCGAGGAAGTTAAGGTTGAAAACAATGATTTGAAAAATAGTTCAGTAGAACCAAGTACTGTTGAACTTGGTGAAGCTGACAGTTTCAAAATCGAGTTGAGTAAGCTGACAACTGAGAATGATTTGTTGAGATCAAAGTCCAGTGAGCTGAGTCTGAAAACGAAAGGTTGAATATGATAATAAGCTCCTGGACCAAGTCTTCTGCTTCTCTTGATAAGCTGTTTGGAATTCAAAAGCCAGCGAGTGATAAAACTGGCTTGGGTTTCAATGTTAGTGAGAGAAGCTCTGGAGAAACAAGTACTCAGTCACAGCTGGTGTATGACAAGTTCAATAAAAGGAGCTTTGTCAAAGCCAGTATGACATATGACAGCTGTGAGTCGATGACATATAATGACCAGAATTCTCCCAAGTTGAACCATAATGGAAAAGCTGGTATCGGCTTTCAAAAACCTGAGAATTCCAAGCCCATCTAGCTAAAGAACAAATTGGACAAAGATAAAGCAAAAGCTGAATCTAAGTCATCTTTCAAAAACCTGAGAATTCCAAGCCCATCTAGCTAAAGAACAAATTGGACAAAGATAAAGCAAAAGCTGAATCTAAGTCATTTGTTCCTAACCAGCCAAGGCGTAATTCAACGAAGGTAAAATCTGGTTGGAGAAAGGTTCAACCGAGGAGAGATCCAAATGGTCAAAATATGAAATCAACACTCAATAGATCTCACCGTAATTATGCACAGACCCTCACGGACTCTAGTACTGGAAAAACTATCAAGGTAATTCAATTATGGGTCCCGAAAGGGGTAATCTGATCTGGACCCAAGTAAAATTGGGTACCAAAAGCTGTTTGTATGTTTGCAGGACAACAGGTACGAACCAGTAGATGTATCAAATTTGTGGTATCTGGATAGCGGCTGTGCACGACATATGACAGGGAACCAAAAGCTGCTATCAGATGTTGTCCCGCACAAAGGCTCAAAGATAGTCTTTGGTGATAACGCATACGGTAACACTGTGGGTAAGGGTAAGCTTATCCACGGTAACATCTCTATCTCTGACATCTTAGTTGTTGATAATTTACGTTATAATTTGATTAGCATTAGTCAGCTACGTGACAAGGTTACATAGTTAAGTTTCAACAACACACTTGCACAGTTCAGAGTGCAAATGGTCTGACTGTATTGGTAGGTAAACGTTCGGAGAATACCTACATTATCGATTGGTCAGAGCAGTTGAAATTTGAACAGTTGTGCCTTGCAGCTGACTCCTCCAAGAGTTGGCTGTGGCATCAAAGAATGAATCATCTAAACTTTAAAACACTTGCTAAATTGAGTATGCATGATATGGTTTCTGGTATGCCAAAAATCAATTTTTCTAAGGACAAGGTTTGTGCCGCTTGTCAGCTGGGAAAACAAATTAAATCTACTTTAAAAAATAAAGGCGGTAAGAGTTCTTCCCGTAGCTTAGAGCTTTTACATCTGGATCTTTTTAGTCCTATACCCGTAACTAACTTAGGGGGAACGAGCTACACCCTAGTTGTCATTGATGATTTTACAAAATATACGTGGGTGTTTTTTTTAAAAGAAAAATCTGGAACCGCAGACCAGCTGATACGTCTTTTAAAACGTTTACAAAATGACAGATCTTGTTCAGTCAACCGGATAAGAAGTGATCGTGGAACTGAGTTTTTAAATCATAAATTGACTTCTTATTTGGAAGACTTAGGGATAAAGCATGATCTTTCAACAACTAGAACTCCTTAGCAGAATGGGTTAGCTGAGAGAAGAAATCGTACTTTAAAAGAAGCTGCTAGATCTATATTTCTTATTCTGGTATTTCACAAAAAATTTTGGCAGAAACAGTTAACACAACGTGTTACACTCAAAAAGATCTATGATTAATAGGATGCACGATAAAACCCCATATGAGATCTGGAATGGCAAGAAACCTGATATATCTTATTTCAGGATGTTTGGGTGCAGATGTTTTATTCATAGTAATGGCAAAAAGCACCTAACAGCTTTTGAACCAAAATCTGATGCAGGTATCTTCCTAGGTTATTCATCTGTAAGCAAAGCATATCGTGTATTCAACAACAGAAGTCTAACAGTCGAAGAATCTGCTCATGTGGTGTTTGATGAAACAAGATTTAGATCCAACTCAGCTGCAAGCTTACATGATTTGTGTTCACGTCTGGAATCAACAAGCCTTGAGGAATCAGACGACAACGTGCCACAAAGATATTCAGCTGAGACACAACAGACGCAGGACACACCGCACAACATTTCTCAACAAGATCTAACAGGTAATCCAGTAGTCATCGATTTAACTAACGATGACTCTATACAGGAACAGATCTTCCCAAGGGTTCCAGCTGCTGGAGGTGAAGCGACCAAACGATCAACCAGACGTCTCTCAATCAGATATTGTCCAACCAGACGTTGCTCGATCAGATGTTGCGCAAGCAGGTTCCACTATTCATAAATCAACGTCTGATGCACAAGACGCAAGCGTTTATCAATTGGCACCTGGATCAACATCTGGACAACAAGGCACGAGCACATCATATCAATCGGCATCAAGACCAACGTCTGGACAACCAGTCTCAAGTGATCATCAATTGGTATCCAGACCAACTGTTTGGTTCATAGACTCTTGCTCACATGGCATTTTTTCATTGTGTTGTATGATGATTAAAAATTGCGTTGAGTAAAGACCTAGAATGCACTATAGTGTATGTTAGATGTGATAGTATAGTGGACGGCTATCATGAAACACATCTAATAGTCACTGTGTATTCTGAATTAGTTCCTAGTCGATGGGCCGTCAAAATGAGGATAAGGCCGCCCGAGCTCGAGACTAGTATCTACGATGCGAAGTACCATGTTTCATTGGTAGGGAACATTGTGATGTTCTGA
>KQ990126.1:107734-124050 GCA_001598015.1 Dorcoceras hygrometricum
TTGGGTATCCAAAGAATCCATTGGATACTACTTCTACTATCCGAGTGAAACAAAAGTGTTTGTTTCTAGGAATGTCACCTTTATGGAAAGGGAATTTCTACTTGATAGAAAGGGCAAATTAGTAGAACTCGAAGAGGTTCGAGATCCAATCGAAGTACCAGGTGAGTCTCCCACACCTCCAGAGCCGGTACCATAAATGGTCGCACCTAGGAGATCCGAAAGGGTCCCTAGGGCTCCTGAGAGATATGGTTTTCTCCTTGAAGATGATCAAAGTGATCAAGTTGTTGGATCTGATCCAAGAACTTTCAAGGAGGCAATTTCCGATGCTGCTTCTAATTTGTGGCTTGAAGCAATGCAGTCTGAGTTTGACTCAATGCATGCAAACCAAGTTTGGACACTTGTTAACCCTCCCGAAGGAATTGTTCCTATTGGGTGCAAATGGGTATAAAAGAGGAAACTTGGGCCTGATGGTAAGGTAATGACCTACAAGGCACGACTGGTCGCGAAAGGTTACACTCAAAGGCAAGGTGTTGACTATGATGAAACCTTCTCGCCAGTCGCAATGTTCAAGTCAATTAGAATCCTGT
Organism: Dorcoceras hygrometricum; assembly: GCA_001598015.1. Classification (NCBI taxonomy): domain Eukaryota; kingdom Viridiplantae; phylum Streptophyta; class Magnoliopsida; order Lamiales; family Gesneriaceae; genus Dorcoceras; species Dorcoceras hygrometricum. The sequence continues at coordinate 108,322 of KQ990126.1, forward strand.
TAGCCATAGCCGCATGGTACGACTATGAGATATGGCAAATGGATGTGAAAACTGCATTCCTTAATGGAAACATTAAGGAAGAGATCTATATGATGCAGCCTGAGGGTTTCACATCTGTTGGAAGCGAGCATAAGGTATGAAAGCTTCAGAGATCGATCTACGGTCTCAAACAAGCATCGCAAAGTTGGAACCTGAGATTCGATGAAACAATTAAGGAATTTGGTTTCATCAAGAATCCCGAGGAGCCATGTGTGTATAAGAAGGTGGTTAAAAGCGCTGTGACATTCCTTGTACTTTATGTTGATGACATTCTACTCATTGGGAATGATGTAGGAATGCTGCAATCAACTAAAGTCTGGTTGTCTAGTAGATTTTCGATGAAGGACATGGGTGAAGCATCCTATATTCTTGGAATACAGATCTATCGGGATAGGTCGAAACGGATGCTCGGACTCACCCAAGCTACCTACATCGATACCATACTTAAGAGGTTCTCTATGGAAGAGTCCAAGAGAGGACACCTACCTATGTGCCACGGGGTCACTCTATCTAAGTCTATGTGTCCGAAGACTGATGAGGAGATAGAGAGTATGACACATGTGTCATATGCCTCGGCAATAGGTTGTATTATGTATGGCATGATCTCGACTAGACCGGATGTCGCATATGCTCTGAGTGTCACGAGCCGCTACCAGGCCAACCCCGGCCAATTGAATTGGAAGGCTGTGAACGATATTCTTAAGTACTTACAAAGGACTAAGAATATGTTCATAGTCTATGGGGGTGGTGAACTAAAACTGGAAGGCTACACTGATTCTAGCTTCCAGTGTGACGTGGATGATTCGAAGTCAACCTCTGGATTTGTATTCATGCTCAATGGTGGTGCTGTCTCTTGGAAGAGTTCCAAGCAAGACACCATCGCGGATTCAACCACTGAGGCTGAGTACATCGCAGCATCAGCTGCTGCTAAGGAGGTGGTTTGGATAAGAAATTTCGTCCAAGAGTTTGGCGTCATTCCTAATGGAGTTGGTCCAGTCCCGGTGTACTGCGACAACACGGGTGCCGTTGCGCAAGCAAAGGAGCCTAGGTCTCACCAAAGATCCAAACACATACTGAGGAAATACCACATAATCCGGGATATTGTGGCTAGAGGTGACATAGCAGTTGAGAGAGTCGCCTCTGCGGACAACGTTGCTGATCTACTTACGAAGCCCTTGCCAGGACCCTTGTTTGAAAAACATCGCGAAACAATGGGACTGCGTCTGATGAGTAGTTGGCTTTAGGGCAAGTGGGAGATTGTTAGAGTAGATGCCCAACTAGCCAACTTGTGGCGTGTGGGTTCATCGACTCTTGTATGAAACAATCTTTATATATGATATTCGCATTTATTTATGGCATTCTTTACTTTCATTGTGTTGTATGATGATTAACAATTGCGTTGAGTAAAGACCTAGAATGCACTATAGTGTATGTTAGATGTGATAGTGGGTATGACGGCTATCATGAAACACATTAACAATTGCGTTGAGTAAAGACCTAGAATGCACTATAGTGTATGTTAGATGTGATAGTGGGTATGACGGCTATCATGAAACACATCTAATAGTCACTGTGTATTCTGAATTAGTTCCTAGTCGATTGGGCCGTCAAAATGAGGATAAGGCCGCCCGAGCTTGAGACTAGTATCTGCGATGCGAAGTACCATGTTTCATTGGTAGGGAGCATTGCGATGTTCTGAGCATGCATATAGATTGTGACCTGGTGATCTATCGAACTACCCTCGTTCGAACTTTCCAAGTGGTTACCATTTGTCGAGTGGATAAGTCCGAGGTCTTGGTTGTACTGATTAGTCCCCACGACTCGAAATGTCATTGAGACTCTACATGATAAGCGTCTCACTTTGACTCGTTTGCCGACTCACTTGGGGTCATCAGGTGGCGGGATTGGGTGAGACCCCGATGCATGTAGGAGTCGATGCATCGTTGTCGAGGATTCACCGCTCGCAGACATGCGTGGATATCCTATGCTATCTGAGGGGATAATAGTGTATAAATCTCTGGCCAGAGTACTAGAAGTGTTTTAGGTAAATGGGTTTACCTAGTTACACTCGCGATGTCACTATTCGATCTCCAAGATGTATGCATAGCTATCGGATCTATAGCGACCCTCGATTTACCAATGGCCGTTGATCTGATCGGGATATATGGATTGAAAGGACCGTACTGTACGCTAACCGCGACCAACTAATTCTTGCAGGCACTATTCGTGATACCTAGGGGATCATGGGGCGATGTTTCTAGACGCTCCTACCATGATCCGATGGGCAAGTCCGGAATTGTGATTCCGGAGCAACAATGGTTGTGGGCTCACGGCTAGCTGTATCCCTGAACCATTGAGGGTCACACAAGTAATGGATTCGAGATTCTCGCACGGAAACTAAGCTCAATGTGTTGAGCACTTGAGGAGGATTTTGGGGAGTGCGACTTCCTAAAAGTCAACAGGGGTCAAATCGTGATTCCCGCTGTTGAGGGGCAAAACGGTCATTTTGCAGTGGGGTTCTGAAAAATGGTTTTTCAGATCATAGTATTCAGTTTTGGAAACTGATTCGATCGGTCCGATCTGATCGGCGATCGGAGTTATGATGAAGTCACGGTGATAGGGATGAACCGAATGTTCATACGTTGGACCCGGGCCCGTTGGGCCGGTCCAAGTTTATCACTAGTCTATTTAATTAGACTTAAGGCCTTAATCATAATATGAGATACACACTAACCCTAAACCTAAAGCTCTCGACCGCCCCTCTCCCCTTCTCACAAGCCGCCGCCGCCGCCGCCGTGCTTGCCACGCCGCCGCCGCCGCCGCCCTCGCCGGAATTTGTTCCGGACAACTTTTTGAGGAGAATCCGTCCGTGCTGATCTCGTCAGGCCTTCTAGTGCAGGCTGACGAAGGAGTCTCCCTTCCGGTCGTGGACCTGATTGAAGAATCTGCAGCCACCTACCGTGAAGAGCCGGTCTTCTTGTAATTCCGGTCGGAGCCAGGCGCAAGTCGCCAGCAAGGTAACTGCCTAAACGCCCTATGAATGGTTCATAGTTTGCAGTAGATCTTAATTATATTGAACGTTTCCCGGCCTAATTTTATTCTTCCGCTGCCTCGTCGGGATACGGGATCCGGATCCATCACGGTTCCCCAACAAACCAGTCGCAAGTGATCATCAATTGGTATCCAGACCAACTGTTTCAAGAGCTGATCCAAGCTCACATCTGGAACAACAATCACAACAACTGGAATCTGACGCATAATTCAATCATGATAATTATCAATTGTTGTCAGAAGATCCAGATGTTACTATCCAGCAAGACATCCAAATGCAACAAGGAGAAAATCCCATTGGATTTGATCTCTGGTGGAATAAAAAATCATCCACCTGAGCAGGTCATAGGTAACATTTATTCTTCTGTTCGCACACGAGGCCATCTATCACATGATCATTTTGATTCTGCATTCATCACACATATAGAACCTAAGCAAATAGATGAAGCCTTAGCTGACCCCAGCTGGATAGATGCAATGCAAGAAGAACATAATCAGTTTAAGCGCAATAATGTATGGCAACTTGTACCTACACCCTCTAATCATTCAGTCATAGGAACTCGATGGGTCTTTAGGAATAAACTGAATGAAGATGGCGTAGTTACTAGAAACAAAGCTAGGCTGGTAGCGCAAGGATTTAGGCAAATGGAAGGAATTGATTTTGATGAAACCTTTGCATCAGTAGCTAGATTAGAAGCCATCCGCATGTTTCTTGCATATGCTGCATTTAAAGATTTTAAAGTCTTTCAGATGGATGTTAAGAGTGCATTTTTAAATGGAATCTTAACAGAGGAAGTGTATGTTGCACAACCTCCTGACTTCGTAAATCATACACATCCAGACTTTGTTTACAAATTGGATAAAGCTCTTTATGGGTTGAAGCAAGCACCCAGAGCTTGGTATGATACACTGTCCAAATTTCTTATTGAGCATGACTTCACAATAGGCACAGTAGATAAGACATTGTTTAAATTTACTAAAGCTGATCATGTCTTATTAGTTCAAATATACGTTCATGACATAATTTTTGGGTCAACTAACCCCAAATTGTGTCAGAAGTTTTCGAAGTTGATGCAGGATAAATTTGAGATGAGCATGATTGGGGAGATGACGTTCTTTCTGGGCTTACAAGTACGACAGCTGGAGAATGGTATATTCATTAACCAGGCTAAATACACAAAAGAACTGCTGAAGAAATTTTGCATGGACAATTGTTCAGCAGCTGCTACCCCAATGAGCTCCTCAATCAAATTGGATAAAGATGAAGCTGGAACTGCCATTGAGGTATCACTTTAGTGGTATTATAGGCTCTTTGCTTTACTTAACTGATAGCAGACCAGACATCATGTTTGCTGTCTGTATGTGTGCTAGATTCCAAGCAGAGCCAAAGCAATCACATTACATAGCGGTGAAGAGAATTCTTAAAAATTTAAAGGGTACTTCCAACGTGGGTCTTTGGTATGCCAAAGACTCAGGCTTTCAACTAATCGGTTATAGTGATGCAGATTACGCAGGATGTAGGATTGATCGCAGGAGCACTAGTGGTACTTGTCAATTTTTAGGAGATCGTTTGATTTACTGGTTTAGTAAGAAGCAGACGTCGATCGCAACATCAACAGCTGAAGCAGAGTATCTCACAGCTGGCAGATGCTGTGCTCAAATTCATTGGATACAACATCAGCTGAATGGCATCGATGCTTTGGAAGCGCCTATTCTATGCGACAACACTAGTGCAATCGCGATCACCCAAAATCCAGTACTACATTCAAAAACAAAGCATATAGACATCAGGCATCATTTTATAAGGGACCACGTGCTAAAGAAAGACGTCCGGTTGGAGTACGTGTCGACTAAGTAGCAAGTTGCTGACATCTTCACCAAACCTCTACCAGAAGCTATGTTTTCTTATTTTAGAAACATGTCTCCTTGAATTGCCTTGATTTGTTTGTGCTCTAACAATTTTGCAGGTTGTCAGCTGTTGCTTAAATCAGCTGCAAGTATTTTGTTCAGGGGGAACGCATAGACTTTCAGCTGAGGCAAGCATATTGCGTTGGAGGATATCAGTCTTAGGGGGAACCAGGATCTGATTTGTTAAGCGCGACGTCATCTGAATATGTTAAGTCTGGATATATTCAGAAGTCACATATATACAGTCGATGCTTATTTATGATCATCTCCTTCCTTACCCTCAACGATACATTAAAATCAGCAGTGATGTTATTACAAATTGCTGTACCAGCTGTGGCGATATCAAAATTGGCGCGCGTCTTTTTAACCTTTTCTTTTACGGGTAAAATCTTTTCAAAATCAATTTTAAAATATTTTCTCTATTTCGTAATTTTGATAAAAAGTTTTTAACGCGCCATCGGATGATTGACACGTGGTTGTCATCATTCCAATTGTCACATCTACATCATTTCTTTGTTTTGTCGCTTACTATTCCATACATATTTACGGCGTTTCCTTTTCGCTAACACTTACCTTGCATACTTGCTCTCTGGTTTTCTTGTGCATATATTCTCTTGTGTATGTTCGTGCGATTATTTTCAGGCAATCTTTCACTCTCTCAACAACGATAATGACATCTTCCTTGATTAGCAACAGTCTCCACATCTCATTTGACTCAGTCCTTGGTATGGACGATGCTGGACTGGTAGCAGTGTTTGAATCTTTTATAGCGACTAGGTTGAAGATATTTCTAGGTTGTCCTGCCGTTTATTACGAGGATGCACTAACGGAGTTCTTTGAGAATGGTTTGGTTAGGTATGGAATGATTGTGAGCACTATACAGAGGATATCAGTCGAGATTTCTGAGGAAGTTTTTGCTGCGGCGTTTGAGCTATCGATGGAGGGTTTGACGGACTTGTCTGAAGTCCCGAAGGATTTGGTGTTTGATGCGCGAAGCATATTCTCTGATTCTAAGGAGCAGGTGAGCACCTCTTGCAAAAATAAGGAAATGAAGATCGAGTTTAGGCTTCTTGGCGACATTCTGGCGAAGTCTATTTATGTGAAAGCAGACACGGTCACTCACGAACGGTTTTTGTTGATGACTGCTATCACTTGTGGCGTGAAGATCAAAGGGAGCAGTTTGGTGTTCAATATCCTCAAGGATATGGTTACTCCAGGTTCAAGGCAAGCGAAGGGTTACGCAACTCAAATCTGTGTCTTATTGAAAAATGTACCGGGCTTGGAGCTGGGTGAATTCAGAGCATTTCCTTCATCCAGGATCTTAACTGAGAAAACAGTTCATCGATATGTTGTTATCAATGAAAAATTTGGTGGAGAGGTAGTGGCCGATGCACCAATGGTGAAGAAAACACCCGTGAAAAAGCTGCGTCCAATAAGAGACTAGCTACAGATGCTGCTGCTAAACCAGTGGTGAAAAAGAAGAGGACTACAAATAGTAAGTAAGTGTCCTCAAAAGACACTTTGGATATTCTGTCTGTTGAAGCAGTGCCTCTTCAAATGATTGCGCCAACTCCTGCTGCACCGGCAGAGCAACCCCCAGTGCCAAAAAGAACAACTCAGAAGAGAAAGAGGAGGTTGATACTAAGCTCTGATGATGAAATTTTTGATAGTGAGCCAGTTGTTTGCGGTAATATTGTTTGATAAGTAGCTGTAGAGGTTGTTGATGATACTGCTGAGAAGGGTGTTGAGACAGTTGTTGAAAGTGTTGTTGAACCGATTTCTTTGCCAGCATTAGCATATGTTCTTAACGAGGGTATATCCACGCTGATGACGTGGATATTATCATTGAGAAGGTCATTGCTGAAACCGCTCAAATTCAAACAGACGAGGGAAATCAGGATGTTGATACATCTGATGTTGGAGAAAAGACAGTGGAACGTTGGTTTGATCTTCCTTATGAAGTGCTATTTGCTCGAGACACTGAGCAAATGGTCACAACTGCTAGTGACACAGACGAGGAGTTAGAAACAGTGGATGTTGAGATAGAGGTTGTTGAACAATCAGCAGATGAGGCAATGTCTTTGGAGGATATTTTTATGACAATTCCAGTAGAGTGCCCCTTGCCATCTGCTGAAGGGGAAGTTACAAAGATTACATAAGGAAAGAGTATTTCAATCCCTGGAGTCGATGAAGGGGACTGGTACAAGGCCAGTCTTCCCAAGATTTCAGCGGTGGATAAAGGGAAGGCACCCTTGATGGAAAGAGACCCTGTTGAGGAACAATTTTCTTTGATTATTGCAGATATCGAAGTTCTTGTACAGTTAAGGGAGCAGATTATAGATGATGTAGACAGATTCTTTAATTCTTTCAGTCTGAAGAAGCTAGCGAATTTGAAGATAGATGAGTCGTATTTGATAAGGAGGCTCTTATTTTATCTTGGACCGAAACAGATTCTTGTTGGCGCAGCGGCGGATACGGATCCCGTTCCTGGGGGCGCAGCGGAAGTTTCAAAATTTGCCCCGGAAACGTTCAATACATAATAATCAAACCATTAAAACATGCATAGGATGTTTTAAAGGAGATACCTTGCTGGCGTCTAGGCGCCTGGCTCCGACCAGTTTCACAGGGAAACTGGCACTTCAACGGTAGGCGGCGGTAGATCTCCTAATCCGGTCCACGACTGGATTCAAAACTCCTTCGTCAGTCTGTACTAGAAGAGCTGAAGAATTTACCACGAACGGAATCTCCTCAGCACGGTGGTTGGAACAAGTCCGACGGCAAGAGGCGGCGGCGCGTGGCCGACGACGGGCGGCGCGTGGTGGTGGCGGCCGAGGGAGAGGGAGTGAGGAGAGGGGGCGGTGGCTTTGAGCTAGGGTTTGTGTGAGTTGTGTAATCTTACATACAACCCTAGGCTCAAAAAATATAAATACATGTGATAGGCTTGGACCGGCCCAATGGACCTGGGGCGGGCCCAGGTCCATATGAACATTCGGTTCAACCGTATCACCGTGGCTCCATCGTAACCCCCATCGACGATCAGATCGGGACGATCAGATCGGAACGATCAACACAGTTTCCAAAACTGAGTATTATGATGTGAAAACGATTTTTCAGACCACCTAGTCCAAAATTGCAGTTTGGCCCTCCAAGTTTCAAGGGTAGGCAAACTAGCCCAAACTTTAGGGAAATTGCAATTTGACCCCTGTTGACTTTTAGGAAGTCGCACTCCCTAAATTCCTCCTCCTATGCTCAACACATTGAGCTCAGTTTCCATGCAGGAATCGTGAAGCCAGTACTTGTGTGACCCTCAATGGTTCAGGGATACAGCTAGCCGTGGGCCCACAACCATTGTGACTCCGAAATCACAATTTCGGACTGACCCATCGGATCATGGTAAAGCGCCTAGAAACATCGCCCCATGATCCCCTAGGTATCACTGATAGTGCCTGCAAGAACCAGTCAGTCATGGTTAGCGTACAGTACGGTCCTTTCAACACATATATCCCGATCAGATCAACGACCATTGGTAAATCGAGAGTCGCTAGAGATCCAATAACCATGCATACATCTCGGAGATCAAATAGTGACATCGCGTGTGTTACTAGCTAAACCCATTTACCTAAAACACATCTAGTACTCTGGCCAGAGATTTATCACACTATTACCTCCTCAGATAGCATAGGATATCCACGCATAAAAGCGATCGGTGAATCCTCGACAACGAAGCATCGAATCCTACACGCATCGGGACCTCACCCAATCCCGCCACCTAATGACCCCAACTGAGTCGGTAAACGGGTCAAAGTGAGGCACCTATTATGTAGAGTCTCAATGAAGTTTCGAGTAGTGAGGACTAATCAGTACAACAAAGACCTCGGACTTATCCACTCGACAAATGGTAACCACTTGGAAAGTCCGAACAAGGGTAGTTCGATAGATCACCAGGTCAATATCCATCTGTATGCTCAGAACATCACAATGTTCCCTACCAATGAAATGATGGGGATCCTAATCACGCCCCCCAGCTAGGCAGCGGAAGAACAGAAAAATAGACGCCGGGAGACGATCAATACGATAATAACAAAACAATTGTCATTCATAGGGTGTTCAAAACACTACCTTGCTGGCACTTGTGCCTGGCTCCAACCGTAGTTACAATAACGTCGGCTATTCTCGGTAGATTGCGGTAGATAACGCCAATCCGGTCCACGACCGGATACGAGACTCCTTCGTCACCCTGCACTAGAAGGCGTGACGAGATCTGCGCGGACGGATTCTCCTCGTCGAATTGGCCGGAAACAAACTTAAGGCGAAGAGGGCGGCGGCGGCGGCGCACGGCGGCGGCGGCGGCTTGAGAGAGGAGAGGAGGGGTGGCGCTTAAGTCTAGGGTTTTAGTGTTGAGTTGTGTTGTAAGTTAATTCTAGGTTTAAGTCTAATTAAATAGACTTAAGTATTGGACTTGGACCGGCCCAACGGGCCCGGGTCGAACGATGAACATTCAGTTCATCTCCACCACCGAGACTTCATCGTAACTCCGATCTCCGATCAGATCGGACCGATCGATTCAGTTTCCAAAACTGAACACTATGATCTGAAAAACCGTTTTTCAGAACCCCAGTGCAAAATGACCGTTTTGCCCCTCAACAGCGGGAAACCCCGGTTTGACCCCTGTTGACTTTTAGGAAGTCGCACTCCCCAAAATCCTCTTCTCGTGCTCAACACATTGAGCTGAGTATCCGTGCGGGAATCTCGAATCCAGTACTTGTGTCACCCTCAATGGTTCAGGGATACAGCTAGCCATGGGCCCACAACCATTGCGGCTCCGGAATCAAAATTCCGGACATGCCCATCGGATAATGGTAAAGCGTCTAGCAACATCGCCCCATGATCCCCTAGGTATCACTGATAGTGCCTGCAAGAACCAGTTGGTCGTGGTTAGCGTACAGTACGGTCCTGTCAATCCATATATCCCGATCAGATCAGCGACGATTGGTAAATCGAGAGTCGTTATAGATCCGATAGCTATGCATACATCTTGGAGATCGAATAGTGACATCACGAGTGTAACTAGGTAAACACATTTACCTAAAACACTTCTAGTACTCTGGCCAGAGATTTAAACACTATTATCCCCTCAGATAGCATAGGATATCCACGCATGTCTGCGAGCGGTGAATCCTAGACAATGATGCATCGACTCCTACATGCATCGGGGTCTCACCCAATCCCGACGCCTTATGACCCCAAGTGAGTAGGAAAACGGGTCAAAGTGAGACGCCTATCATGTAGAGTCTCAATGACGTTTCGAGCCGTGAGGACTAATCAGTACAACCAAGACCTCGGACTTATCCACTCGACAAATGGTAACCACTTGGAAAGTTCGAAGGAGGGTAGTAGATCACCAGGTCACTATCTATCTGCATGATCAGACATCACAATGTCCCTACCAATGAAACATGGTACTTCGCACCGCAGATACTAGTCTCGAACCCAATCCCGACGCCTTATGACCCCAAGTGAGTAGGAAAACGGGTCAAAGTGAGACGCCTATCATGTAGAGTCTCAATGACGTTTCGAGCCGTGAGGACTAATCAGTACAACCAAGACCTCGGACTTATCCACTCGACAAATGGTAACCACTTGGAAAGTTCGAAGGAGGGTAGTAGATCACCAGGTCACTATCTATCTGCATGATCAGAACATCACAATGTTCCCTACCAATGAAACATGGTACTTCGCACCGCAGATACTAGTCTCGAACTCGGGCGGCCTTATCCTCATTTTGACGGCCCAATCGACTAGGAACATGTTAAGAATACACAGCGACTATTAGATGTGTTTCATGATAGCCGTCATACCCACTATCACATCTAACATACACTTAGGTGTATTCTAGGTCTTTACTCAACGCAATTGTAAATCATCATATACACAATGAAAGTAAAGAATGCCATATGTATAAATGCGAATATCATATATAAAGATTGTCATATACAAGAGTCTATAAACCCACACGCCACAAGTTGGCTAGTTGGGCATCTACTCTAACAATCTCCCACTTGCCCTAAAGACAACTACTCATCAAACGCAGTCCCATTGTTTCGCGATGTTTTTCAAACAAGGGTCCAGGCAAGGGCTTCGTAAGTGGATCAACAACGTTTTCTGCAGAGGCGACTCTCTCAACTGCTATGTCACCTCTAGCCACAATATCCCGGATTATGTGGTATTTCCTCAGAATGTGTTTGGATCTTTGGTGAGACCTATGCTCCTTTGCTTGCACAACGGCACCCGTGTTGTCGCAGTACACCGGGACTGGACCAACTCCATTAGGAATGACGCCCAACTCTAGCAGCAGCTGATGCTGCAATGTACTCAGCCTCATTGGTTGAATCCGCGATGGTGTCTTGCTTGGAACTCTTCCAAGAGACAGCACCACCATTGAGCATGAATACAAATCCAGAGGTTGATTTCGAATCATCCACGTCACACTGGAAGCTAGAATCAGTGTAGCCTTCCAGTTTTAGTTCACCACCCCCATAGACCATGAACATATTCTTAGTCCTTCGTAAGTACTTAAGAATATCCTTCACGGCCTTCCAATGCAATTGGCCGGGGTTGGCCTGGTAGCGGCTCATGACACTCAGAGCATATGCAACATCCGGTCTAGTCGAGATCATGCCATACATAATACTACCTATAGCCGAGGCATATGGTACACGTGCCATACTCTCTATCTCCTCATCAGTCTTTGGACACATAGACTTGGATAGAGTGACCCCGTGGCACATAGGTAGGTGTCCTCTCTTGCACTCTTCCATAGAGAACCTCTTAAGTATGGTATCGATGTAGGTAGCTTGGGTGAGTCCGAGCATCCGTTTAGATCTATCCCGATAGATCTGTATTCCAAGAATATAGGATGCTTCACCCATGTCCTTCATCGAAAATCTGCTAGACAACCATACTTTAGTTGACTGCAACATTCCTACATCATTCCCAATGAGTAGAATGTCATCAACATAAAGTACTAGGAACGTCACAACGCTTTTAACTACCTTTTTATAGACACATGGTTCCTTGGGATTCTTGATAAAACCAAATTCCTTAATTGTTTCATCGAATCTCAGGTTCCAACTTCGCGATGCTTGTTTGAGACCGTAGATCGATCTATGAAGCTTGCATACCTTATGCTCGCTTCCAACAGATGTGAAACCCTCAGGCTGCGTCATATAGATCTCTTCCTTAATGTTTCCATTAAGGAACGCAGTTTTCACATCCATTTGCCATATCTCATAGTCGTACCATGCGGCTATGGCTAACAATATTCTAATTGACTTGAACATTGCGACTGGCGAGAAGGTTTCATCATAGTCAACACCTTGCCTTTGAGTGTAACCTTTCGCGACCAGTCGTGCCTTGTAGGTCATTACCTTACCATCAGGCCCAAGTTTCCTCTTGTATACGCATTTGCACTCAATAGGAACAATTCCTTCGGGAGGGTTAACGAGAGTCCAAACTTGGTTAGCATGCATTGAGTCAAACTAAGACTGCATTGCTTCAAGCCATAAGTTAGATCAGCATCGGAAATCGCCTCCTTGAAAGTTCTTGGATCAGATCCAGCAACTTGATCACCTTGATCATCTTCAAGGAGAAAACCATATCTCTCAGGAGCCCTAGGAATCCTTTCGAATCTCTTAGGTGCGACCATTTCTGGTATTGGCTCTGTAGGTGCAGGAGACTCACCTGGTACTTCGATTGGATCTCAAACCTCTTCGAGTTCTACTATTCTGCCCTTTCTATCAAGTAGAAATTCTCTTTCCATAAAGGTGGCATTTCTGAAAACAAGCACTTTTGTTTCGCTGGGATAGTAGAAGTAGTATGCAATGGAATTCTTTGGATACCCAATGAAGTAGCATAAGATGGATCTCGTATCCAGCTTATCTCCTACTATCTGCTTCACGTAAGCAGGACATCCCGAAATCCTCATAAATGAGTACTTGGGTGGTTTGCCCATCCATATCTCATACGGAGTCTTATCCACTGCCTTTGTGTGGACATTGTTCAACAACATTACCGCCGTTTCGAGCGCATAGCCCCAAAACGAGGTAGGAAGTTCAGTGAAGCTCATCATAGATCGAACCATGTCCAACAAGGTCCGATTACGACGCTCCGCTACACCATTGAGCTGTGGTGTGGCAGGAGGGGTCCACTGTGAGAGAATCCCATTCTCTTTCAGATAGTCTTGAAACTCAGTACTTAAGTATTCACCACCTCGATCAGATCGAAGTGCCTTAATACTTTTGCCTAACTGATTTTCTACTTCAGCCCTGAATTCCTTGAACCTTTCAAAGGATTCAGACTTGTACTTCATCAAGTACAAGTACCCGTACCTAGAGTAATCGTCGGTAAAGGTGATGAAGTATGTGTGACCGTATTTAGTACCAATACTAAACGGGCCGCACACATCAGTATGGATCAAATCCAATAGGCCTTGGGCACGTTCACCCTTGCCCTTGAAGGGTTGCTTGGTCATCTTTCCTTTCAGACAGGATTCACAAGTCGGTAGGGAGTTGATGTCTGACAGATCAAACAAGTCACTCCTAACTAGCTTGTTCATCCTACTTAGGGAAATGTGACCTAGCCTAGAGTGCCAAAGTTGTGCTGGGTTCAAGTTATCGTGTTTCCGTTTAATCGTTGTTGTATGTGCTTCGACATCGCGAGTTGGAACGTCTTTTAATTTTAAGGTGTATAAATTGTTTTCGCGTTCCCCAATTCCAATTAAACATTCATTCTTGTAAATATTGCAAATCGAATTAGCAAACATACAAGAATATCCATCTCTATCAAGCATAGGAATAGAAATAATGTTTTTAATCAATTCAGGAACAAATAAAACGTCTCGTAACAACAACTTAAAATTTGAATACAGAAATAAATGAACATCTCCTATAGCTATAGCAGCAACCCTTGCTCCATAGCCAAGCCTCAAGTGGGTCTCACCCTCTCTAAGATGTCGACTTCTTGTCATCACCTGCAAATCATTGCAGATATGAGATCCACATCCGCTATCAAGTACCCAAGAAGTTGAATTTAGAGACATATTTATTTCAATGTAGAACATACCTTTCGCAGTTCGCAACTGCTCGAGGTACTCCTTGCAGTTCCTCCTCCAATGCCCAGCCTTGTGGCAGTGGTGGCAAACGTCCTCGCTCTTGTTTGGCTTAGAAGCCTTTGCCTTCGGAATCTTGGCAGACTTTTCCTCTTTCGCAGGAGCAGAACGCTTCTTGCTCTTGCGTCTGGGCCCCTTCTTCGCAGAGGAAGAATAACCCAGAAGGAGGACGGGTTTGTCCTTCTTTATAGTCCCCTCAAACACTACAAGCATGTTAACCACCTCTTCAAGGGTGGCCTCCAGCTTGTTCATGTTGAAGTTGACCACAAAGGGGTCAAATGCAGTGGGTAGTGAGAGGAGAAGTACATCCACAGACAGCTCGTGTGGAAGCGCGATATCAAGGCCCGACAGCTTTTCAACGAGCCCAATCATACGAACCCCATGCTCGCGGACCGAAGTCCCATCGCGCATGCGGCTCGTCATCAGCTCCTTGATAGCCGTGAACCTCTCATGTCGAGAGTTCTCCCCGTACAGTTCCTTGAGATTAAAAAGTATGGCAGAGGCATACTTTGTCTTCTCAAAGCGCCGTTGCATTTCATTGGACATCGATGCCATCACATAGCATCGAGCTTTAACCTCATCGTCCCGCCATTGGTTAAGCGTGATCAGCTCCTCAGGGCTGATATCGGCAGGGGTTTCCTCCGGAGGCGACTTCTCTATCGTATAGAGGAGCTTATCCGAAGCCAATACAAGATTAAGGTTGCGGAGCCAGTCTTGGTAGTTCAGACCGGTGAACCTGTTGCTATCCAGTATAGCAGCGAGCGGGTTTTTCATCGAAACCATTTTATATAGCAGTTATACTTAAAAGAAAACAGACATGCATTACTAACTATATATAAAATAAACGCTAAGACATAAAGCATGGTCATTTAGTCTAATGAATTACCCTCCCACTATTTTAACGATTTCACCACCCTCTAATGAAATCGAGAAAACGGGTTTCTTTAGTGGGTACACGGAGCCCAATCAAGCGACCATGGACCCGAATAATATCAGCCATCCATGACCCCCAAAAGGTAGTTTCCGATTGCAACGGGTGCAACCTCCATGTATTCACCTCACGTCCAGTAAGGGCCCAATAATATGGCGTCGTTTACTATCACGTGTCATGATTGACCCATCAATATTGAGTCGTGAAGGACGGTCCCCTTAACGTCCCCAATAATATGAGCCAACGTTAAATGGAGTTCTAACCGACTCACAACAGTTGTCAATGGCGTGGACAGCTTTCCGGCATACATGACCCCCTCAATAATATGAGCCGGGCCATGTATACGGGTAGCATCGACGTACACCCATTGTTGATGGAAGGTAGGGTTAATTTAAACAATTTTAAATACCCTTTAGTTTATCGAATAAACATTTTATCTTGATATAAGTTTTAAATCAAATTTAAAACGAGGGATTTTATTTTTTGAAAAATTTTGGTCTCATGCATATTTAAACTAATTTAAAATATGCAACATGGCGGATTCAATAATCTATATATCAACATATATAAAGTAAATATGGGATGATTCGATCGCGAGAGCTATGCGGTCCGTGGTTGCCAGTCACGGACCTGG
>KQ990126.1:124148-158760 GCA_001598015.1 Dorcoceras hygrometricum
TGCGTCGAAGGGGGCCTACCACCACAAAATCCACAATACTCCACCTTGGAGCCACTGCTGCTAGAACTACCAGTACCAGAAGAACTAGAACCTCCTTTCTTCTTGAACTGGTGACCACGAGGCCTAAACCTCTGCCATCCCGATTGCTGAGCTAACTGCTGCTGTGGGGAAGGCTGAGACGATTGGGACGACGGGGAAGGCTGCGCTCCCTGAATCACTGGGCGACTACTCTGCGCCACCTGCGATCTACGAGACCGACGATTCCTCAACCCCTCCTCGATATCAATCGCGCTATCCACAGCCTCTGCATAGCTCTTCGGTTTACTCGACAAAACCAACGTATACAGCTCCTCATTCAGCCCTTCAATAAACTTAGTCCTCTTCGCTCTCTCTCGGCCAGCAACATGCGGGCATATGTCGACAACGATGCATCGACTCCTACATACATCGGGGTCTCACCCAATCCCGACGCCTTATGACCCCAAGTGAGTCGGCAAACGGGTCAAAGTGAGACGCCTATCATGTAGAGTCTCAATGACGTTTCGAGTCGTGAGGACTAATCAGTACAACCAAGACCTCGGACTTATCCACTCGACAAATGGTAACCACTTGGAAAGTCCGAAGGAGGGTAGTTTGATTGATCACCAGGTCACTATCTATCTGCATGCTCAGAACATCACAATGTTCTCTACCAATGAAACATGGTACTTCGCACCGCAGATACTAGTCTCGAACTCGGGCGGCCTTATCCTCATTTTGACGGCCCAATCGACTAGGAACATGTTAAGAATACACAGCGACTATTAGATGTGTTTCATGATAGCCGTCATACCCACTATCACATCTAACATACACTTAGGTTTATTATAGGTCTTTACTCAACGCAATTGTAAATCATCATACACACAATGAAAGTAAAGAATGCCATATGGATAAATGCGAATATCATATATAAATATTGTCATATACAAGAGTCTATAAACCCACACGCCACAAGTTGGCTAGTTGGGCATCTACTCTAACATGAAACATGGTACTTCGCATCGCAGATGCTAGTCTCAATCTCGGGCTGCCTTATCCTCATTTTGACGGCCCAATCGACTAGGAACGAATTCAGAATACAAAGTGACTATTAGATGTGTTTCATGATAACCATCATATCCACTATCACATCTAACATACACTATGGTGCATTCTAGGTCTTTATCCAACACAACTGTTAACATTATAACATAATGAAAATAAAGAATGCCTTAACGGAAATGCGAATTTCATAAATAAATATTGTTATTGATGGTACGAAAATAAGATCAGCAGCCGCGCTTGTTAAAAGACTTTAGAAAATTTTGCGCGCTGCTACAACACTTGAGGTGCAATACCTCTTGTTCTTGAACACATAAAAACTCACCAGAAGAGCACCGGAGACAGATCTAGTATGATTTGAAAATCATGCGGAAAATGCCAGAACTGAATCCTATATTTTAAAACAACTCAATCAGA
This sequence comes from Dorcoceras hygrometricum, assembly GCA_001598015.1. Lineage (NCBI taxonomy): Eukaryota > Viridiplantae > Streptophyta > Magnoliopsida > Lamiales > Gesneriaceae > Dorcoceras > Dorcoceras hygrometricum. The sequence goes on from KQ990126.1 coordinate 125,649, forward strand.
TTTATGTACAACATAAATCTGTTCGAGACTTGCAAGTGCTTGTGTGCTAACTGTATGCGATGCGAGAATGCTAAGTGCTGAACTGTTATGCGTGTATGCGTGCTAAAGTAAATATGAGTGCTGAATGAATAAAGGACACGATACTCAGCAGGTTTGTTTCTGGAAGTTCGGACCTCAATGTCCTACATCTCCCCTTCTTCCACCTCGGAAGGCTCCACTAGAAGATTTGATCTTACAACTCGTGTACAGACCCAATCCCACAACCAGCAGCTGTGAGAACTCCTAGACTCCACAAATGCACACCAGCCGCAACTGTGTGACTAACTACATACACATGAGTTTTACGTCATCGTGCTTGGACGGGACTGTTTGAAACGTTTTGAGATTCATTCACCAATAAAGTGTGAATGAATCTTTGTGTGTGAGATTGTTACAATGAAGCTCTCAACTCTCTGTTTCTCACACACTAGGGAAATGCTCTAATTAGCTAATTCTAGCTCCACTGTCAACTGCAATTAAACTCTCTCGTATAATAGTTGACAGCTTCACTTCAGATTCATTTTCCCTCTGTTGGTGCACTGTGCGATCAACTTCAGCAACAGCGCTCTGGTTATCTCCAACCAACAGTATGTCTTCAATGGAGCTTCTCGAAGTATATAAGCCTCTGTTCACTGTCAACTGCAATTAAACTCTCTCGTATAATAGTTGACAGCTTCACTTCAGATTCATTTTTCCCCTGTTGGTGCACTGTGCGATCAACTTCAGCAACAGCGCTCTGGTTATCTCCAACCAACAGTATGTCTTCAATGGAGCTTCTCGAAGTATATAAGCCTCTGTTCAAATTAATCCCGTTGGACACAAAATTCTTCCCGTTCAAAATTGTTCTGTAAAGTACCGACAGGGAATAGTACTTGTGTCCTTCTCTTTTGCAGGCTTCTTGTCGTTTTCGCCATTTGAATTGAGCTCAGCAGTTGACATCCAGCTTTGATAACTCTTCGTAAATTGTCAACTGCTTCGCTGCTGGTTTATCACTACGACTGAATTCATCTTCTGCTGAAATCTTTGTCGACTGGATACTTTGCGCCTGGTACTTCAGCTTGCGACTGGATGCACAAAGCTTGTGACTGGATGTATAGCAACAACTGGTTCATTGTAGCTCTCGACTGGATGAGCTGTTGCTTGCATCTGGATGTCCAGCTGGTTGTAACGATATGCTTCCAGCTGGTTGTCCAGTCGTTGGTTTCAAATGCTTGCGACTGGTTATCAACGCAAAGAGCATCTGCTGAATCTTTAGCGCGAGAGCAAAATGCTGTCGTATCAACTTATGTAAACGACATCGCTTTGCTATCGCTATCTCCAAATACCATCTGCTGGTTGCACTGAAGATCTCTGCTGATATATCTTCCTGTACGACGTCGCTTCATCTCTTTCACTTCTCTTCTCATCTGCTGATAGCTTCCTGCTGATCACTGTAGCTTCCTGCTGAATGATGACGTCACTGATGATGTCATCTACGCTTAGCGCTCCAACTGATCTTTATCGTTCCAGCCCCAGCTTGCGATTCTTCTTAGCTTCTTGAATAGCGACTGTCAACAGTACTTATAATCGCGACTGTTAACAGATTCGTCAACAGTAACTTGCGACTCTCTTCTCATCTGCTGATTGTGATGACGTCATCCTTGCTGCTCACAGCTATCTCCATTATATGTGATGACGCATCACTGCTGTTACCAGCTCTTGTTAGCGCTCCAGCTAGTTAAAGCTCTCTAAGCAATAATCACATCTGCTGGTCTGAATTGGCCTCGCCTGATTACGAACAACTGATTCAACTTTGGACGTCTCCATTGCTAATCCAGCTGCCGATTCCATGAACACCAAACCAATTGCTGATTGTTTATATTGAACCATCTGCTGGACAGATTCTTCGACTGTTCATCATCTTCTTCGATAGCTAGAATCTGTACACTCAAGTGGAATTTTTAGAAACACAATAACAGGTTTTGTGTAATTCAAAACATAATCAGGATCTGTCAAAACAGATCCATCAGTTATACATAGAGTCAATAAAACCCACACGCCACAAGTTGGATATTTGGGCATCTACTCTAACAATCTCCCACTTGCCCTAAAGCCAACTACTCATCAGACGCAGTCCCATTGTTTCATGATGTTTTTCAAACAACTGTCCTGGCAAGGGCTTCGTAAGTGGATCAGCAATGTTGTCTGCAGAGGCAACTCTCTCGATTGCTATGTCACCTCTAGCCACAATATCCCGGATTATGTGGTATTCCTCAGTATATGTTTGGATCTTTGGTGAGACCTAGGCTCCTTTGCTTGTGCAACGGCACCCGTGTTGTCGCAGTACATCGGAACTGGACCAACTCCTTCAGGGATTACGCCCAACTCTTGGACAAAATTCCTTATCCAAACCGCCTCCTTAGCAGCAGCTGATGCTGCGATGTACTCAGCCTCAGTGGTTGAATCCGCGATGGTGTCTTGCTTGGAACTCTTCCAAGAGACAGCACCACCATTGAGCATGAATACAAATCCAGAGGTTGACTTCGAATCATCCACGTCACATTGGAAGCTAGAATCAGTGTAGCCTTCCAATTTCAGTTCACCACCCCCATAGATCATGAACATATTCTTAGTCCTTCGTAAGTACTTAAGAATATCTTTCACGGCCTTCCAATGCATTTGGCCGTGGTTGGCCTGGTAATGGCTCGTGACACTCAGAGCATATGCGACATCCGGTCTAGTTGAGATCATGCCATACATAATACTACCAATTGACGAGGCATATGGCACACGTGTCATACTCTCTATCTCCTCATCAGTCTTTGGACACATAGACTTAGATAGAGTGACCCCGTGACACATAGGTAGGTGTCCTCTCTTGGACTCTTCCATAGAGAACCGCTTAAGTATGGTATCGATGTAGGTAGCTTGGGTGAGTCCGAGCATCCTTTTCGATCTATCTCGATAGATCTGTATTCCAAGAATATAGGATGCTTCACCCATGTCCTTCATCGAGAATCTACTTGACAACCACAATTTAGTTGACTGAAACATTCCTACATCATTCCCAATGAGTAGAATGTCATCAACATAAAGTACAAGGAATGTCACAGCATTCTTAACTACCTTCTTATATACACATGGCTCCTTGGGATTCTTGATGAAACCAAATTCCTTAATTGTTTCATCGAATCTCAGGTTCCAACTTCTCGATTCTTGTTTGAGACTGTAGATCGATCTCTGAAGTTTGCATACTTTATGCTCACTTCCTACAGATGTGAAACCCCCACGCTGAGTCATATAGATCTTTTCCTTAATGATTCCATTAAGGAACGCAATTTTCACATCCATTTTCCATATCTCATAGTCGTACCATTTGGCTATGGCTAGTAATATTCTAATTGACTTGAACATTGCGACTGGAGAGAAGGTTTCATCATAGTCAACACCTTGCCTTTGAGTGTAAGCTTTCGCGACCAGTCGTGCCTTGTAGGTCAGTAACTTACCATCAGGCCCAAGTTTTCTCTTGTATATCCATTTACACCCAATAGGAAATATTCCATCGGGAGGATTAACAAGAGTCCAAACTTGGTTCGCATGCATTGAGTCAATCTCAGACTGCATTGCTTCAAGCCACAAATTAGAATCAGCATCGGAAATCGCCTCCTTGAATGTTCTTGGATCACATCCAATAACTTGATCACTTTGATCATCTTCAAGAAGGAAACCATATCTATCAGGAGCCCTATGGACCCTTTCGGATCTTCTAGGTGCTACCATTTTTGGTATTGGCTCTTGAGGTGCGGGAGATTCACTTGGTACTTCACATGGTTCTCGAACCTCTTAGAGTTCTACTATCTTGCCTTTTCTATCAAGTAGAAACTCCCTTTCCAGAAAGGTGGCATTTCTAGAGACCAACACTTTTGTTTCATTGGGATAGTAGAAGTAGTATCCAATGGAATTCATTGGATACCCTATGAAGTAACATAAGATGGATCTATTATCCAGCTTATCTCCCACTGTCTGCTTCATGTAAGCAGGACATCCCCAAATCCTCAGGTATGATTATTTGGGCGGCTTGCCCATCCATATCTCCTATGGAGTCTTATCCACCGCCTTGGTGTGGACATTGTTCAACAACATTACCGCCGTTTCGAGCACATAGCCCCAAAACGAGGTAGGAAGCTCAATGAATCTCATCATAGATCGAACCATGTCCATCAAGGTTCGATTAAGACGCTCCGCTAAACCATTTAATTGTGGTGTGGCCGGAGGGGTCCACTGTGAGAGAATCTCATTCTCTTTAAGATAGTCTTGAAATTCAGCACTCAAGTATTCTCCACCTCGATCGGATCGAAGTGCTTTAATACTTTTCCCCAACTGATTTTCTACTTCAGCCTTGAATTCTTTGAACCTTTCAAAGGATTCAGACTTGTGCTTCATTAAGTACAAGTACCCATACCTAGAGTGATCATCGGTAAAGGTGATGAAGTATGTGTGACCGTACTTACTACCAATGCTAAGTGGGCCACACACATCAGTATGGATCAAATCCAAAAGGACTTGAGCACGTTCAGGCTTGCCCTTGAAGGGTTGTTTAGTCATTTTTCTCTTGAGACAAGATTCACAAGTTGGTAGGGAGTTAATGTCAGACGTATCAAACATGTCACTCCTAACCAACTTGTTCATCCTACTCAAGGAAATATGACCTAGCCTAGCGTGCCAAAGTTGTGCTGGGTTTAAACTATCGTTTCCTCTTTATTGTTATTGTATGTGTTTCCATATCGCGAGTTGGAACTTCTTTTAATTTTAAGGTGTATAGATCGTTTTCGCGTTCCCCAATTCCAATCAAACATTCATTCTTGTATATGTTGCAAATAGAATTAGCAAAATGACAAGACTATCCATCACTATCAAGCATAGAAACAGAAATAATGTTCTTTATTAACTCGGGAACAAACAAAACGTTTCTCAATAACAACTTAAAATTTGAAGATAGAAATAAATAAACATCTCCTATAGCTACAGCAGAAACCCTTGCTCCGTTGCCAAGCCTCAAATGGGTCTCACTCTCTCTAAGACGTCGGATTCTTGTCAACACCTGCAAATCATTGTAGATATGAGATCCACATCCGGTATCAAGTATCCAAGAAGTCGAACTAAGAGACATATTTATTTCAATATAGAAAATACCTTTTGCAGTTCTCAAATGCTCGAGGTACTCCTTACAGTTCCTCCTCCAGTGTCCAGGCTTGTGACAGTGGTGGCAAACATCCTCAGATTTGTTTGGCTTTGAAGTCCTTGCCTTGGGCTTCTTGGTGGGCTTTTCCTCCTACGCAAGGGCAGAACGTTTCTTACCCTTGCGTTTGGGCCCCTTCTTCGCAGAGGAAGAAGAGCCCATAAGGAGGACGGGCTTGTCCTTCTTTATGGTCCCCTTGAACACTACAAGCATGTTCACCACCTCTTCAAGGGTGGCTTCCAGCTTGTTCATGTTAAAGTTGACCACAAAGGGGTCGATGCAGCAGGGAGTGAGAGGAGAAGCAGATCCACAGACAGCTCATGTGGAAGTGTGATATCAAGGCCCACTAACTTTTCAATGAGCCCAATCATACGAACCCCATGCTCGCGGACCGAAGTCCCATCGCGCATGCGGCTCGTCATCAGCTCCTTGACAGTAGTGAACCTCTCAGTCCGAGAGTTCTCCACATACAGTTCTTTGAGATGAAGGTGTATGTCAGCAGCATACACCGTCTTCTCAAAACGCCGCAGCATTTCGTTTGACATCGATGCCATCACATAGCATCTATTCTTAAGCTCGTCATCCCACCATTTGTTCAGCTTTGTCAGCTCCTCATGGCTGATATCGGCAGGGGCTTCCTTCGGAGGGCTCTTCTCTAACGTGTAGAGAAGTTTCTCCGAAGCCAATACAATATTGAGGTTTCGAATCCAGTCTTGGTAGTTCAAACCAGTGAACATGTCGCTATCCAGTATAGCAGCAAGTGGATTTTTGATCGAAGACAGAAAAAAAAAACAGACATGCATTACTAACTATATATGAAAAGCGCTAAGACATAAAACAAGGTCATTTAGTTTTATGAATTATCCTCCCACTATTTTAACGATTTCACCACCCTCTAATGAAATCGAGAAAGAAAGTTTCCTTAGTGGGTACACAGAGTCCAATCAAGCGATCATGGTCCCGAATAATATCAGCCAACTATGATCCTCAAAAGGTAGAGCCCAATTGCAACAGGTGCAACCTCCGTGCATTTACCTCACGTCCAGTAAGGGCCCAATAATATGATGCCGATTACTATCACGTGTCAAGATGACCCATCAATGTTGAGTTGTGAAGGACGGTCCCCTTAACGTCCCCAATAATATGAGCCAACGTTAAGGGGAGTTCCAACCAACTCACAGCGAGTGTCAATGACGTGTACAACTTTCCGGCATACATAACCCCCTCAATAATATGAGCCGGGCCATGTATGCCGGTAGCATCAACGTACACTCATTGTTGATGGAAGGTAGGAAAATTTAAACAAATTTAAATTCCCTTAGTTCCATGATCTTACCGAATAAGTAATCATGAAACTTTTAATCTTGATATTTATTTTAAATCGTATTTAAAATGAGGGATTTTAATTTTGAAATTTGGTCTCATTAATTTTAAATCACAATTTAAAACGCGGATTCAACAAACATATATCGCATATATAAAATTTGGGATGATCGATAGCGAGATCTATGTGGTCCGTGGTTGCCGATCACGGACCTAGGTCCAGTCCTAGGTGAAATGCAGTATGCAATGCAATCCTATTAAATTAGCTTTCAGTTTTACAAATCTTCGGTCTTCAATATCTTTGATCATCAGCTCCACCATCTTCAAATGTCCTCCCACTAAATCTAATATTTACATTTAAATATCCATGACACATAGGATACCATTTTTAAATTGACATAAATAAATAACCAAATCAAATTTGGTAATTTTCCAATAAAATCATATTTTAAGTATAAAATCACATTTTATAAATAAAACCATATTTTGTCAATTTTAATTGCATCAAATTGGGCTTAAAACAATTTCAGGCCCAAAAATCTCAAAAATTCCAAAAATCAATTTTGGTCCGACCAAAATGGCCCAATATCAAATATTGGCCCGAAAACCCCCATCCGGGACATGCCCGAAAACCCTAGGAGTCGAAAACAGCATCGTAACGCCGCCTCGGGATCGCCAGACCGTGGCCGCACGGCGACGCACCGTCGCCTGCACAGTGTGCGGCACACTGCCGCACGCTGCGTGCCCCCCCGCGCGCAACGGTTGCGCATGGGTGCGGCCACCTGCGCTTACACAGCATGCAGGTGGGCGGCAGGTGCCGCGCGCCACCGTGCGCGACAATCGCGCACGGTGGCCGGCCATTGAGCTTTTAGGAAGTCGCACTCCCTAAATTCCTCCTCCTATGCTCAACACATTGAGCTCAGTTTCCGTGCGGGAATCGTGAAGCCAGTACTTGTGTGACCCTCAATGGTTCAGGGATACAGCTAGCCGTGGGCCCACAACCATTGTGACTCCGAAATCACAATTTCGGACTGACCCATCGGATCATGGTAAAGCGCTTAGCAACATCGCCCCATGATCCCCTAGGTATCACTGATAGTGCCTGCAAGAACAAGTCGGTCATGGTTAGCGTACAGTACGGTCCTTTCAACACATATATCACGATCAGATCAACGACCATTGGTAAATCGAGAGTCGCTAGAGATCCAATAACCATGCATACATCTCGGAGATCAAATAGTGACATCGCGTGTGTTACTAGCTAAACCCATTTACCTAAAACACATCTAGTACTCTGGCCAGAGATTTATCACACTATTACCTCCTATAGCATAGGATATCCACGCATAAAAGCGAGCGGTGAATCCTCGACAATGAAGCATCGACTCCTACATGCATCGGGACCTCACCCAATCCCGCCACCTAATGACCCCAACTGAGTCGGTAAACGGGTCAAAGTGAGGCACCTATCATGTAGAGTCTCAATGACGTTTCGAGTAGTGATGTCAGGCCCCGTGCTAATTACTCAAGATAATAGCACAATTATACACATAATCACGGAAGCGCAAAAAAGGGCTTAAAAATTTTCGAAATAATTTAGGCCTGAACTTAAAATCATACTTTCAAAATATCAATAATCAAAATATGAGTTGACTCAAACTCATACAATTCAGGTAACAACAAATAAATCTCAATCAAATACAGATCCCCAATACAAAGATACCCCAGGGCATCCCCCGGTTCAATACATAAATATATATATAACTGGGACATCAAGGGAACGGGGATCGACCAGCTGAACTTCCACTCTGTCCAGCTTGGTTACCTGAAGATCCTGCAAATGGGCAACACACACCCAAAACACAAAAGCAAGAAAACCAATACGAGGTCAAGCCTCAGTACGAAGAGCTATCAAACAGCTAAACATGCAACATGCTATAAATCAATGCTATGAATGCATGAGGGCTATCAAAATCACATAGCTAGACCAGCACGTCAACTGGCAATCAATCAGTCGAGCCTCTATACCACGCACAGCATGTCAGCCGGTGGAAATCATCGGTCCGTGATCTTCGGGGTCCGTCAACCCATCACAACTCGGTGGTAGACACTCGAATCCGGTCGTCACCACTCCGATGATAGCGTTGGACTTTTCAAGCACGACAAATAAGTCGGCCAGTCACAACGTGGCTCTAATCTTGGGTCATCAATCGATCAATCTGTCAGGCTCAATATGTATGCATGTATGCCAATCAATAAATCAATGTTCAGTGCATCAATGTTCTAACCGATCGATATACTCACTGAAGACGCGATTCATCAAGTCCATGAACACAGCTGGGGCATTTGTCAACCCAAACGGCATGACCAGAAACTCATAATGATCGTATCGAGTCCGAAAAGCTTTCTTCGCAACATCAGCGTCTCTAATCCACAACTGGTGATACCCAGAGCGCAAATCAATCTTCGAGTAAATGACCGATCCCTGCAACTGATCGAACAAGTCATCAATCCTCGGCAAAGGATACTTGTTCTTCACTGTCGCTGTATTCAACTGCCGAAAGTCCACACACATCCTCATAGATCCATCCTTCTTCTTCACAAAAAGAATCGGAGCTCCCCAAGGCGACATGCTCGGTCTGATGAAGCCTTTCTCCAAGAGATCTCTCAACTGTTCTTTAAGCTCTTTCAACTCTGCGGGCGCCAACCCGTAAGGTGCTCTAGAAATCGGGGCGGTACCGGGCACCAACTCAATGTTGAAGTCGATCTCACGTCTTGGAGAGAATCCAGGAATCTCATCCGGAAACACGTCGGGAAACTCTCGAACGACCGGAATATCACTCAACTCCAATCGTGGCTCTTGGGAACTATCAAGCGCGTAAATCATGAATCACGCATTACCTAGCGATAGCATGCTAAACATCTCCATGGCAGAGACTAGCGGAATCTTCGAGCACGAATCAGCACCGTAGATATCCCACTTCTCACCCGAGTCAGGGCGAAATCTCACTACACCATGAAAGCTATCAACCATAGCCTTATAGCTAGCTAACACATCCATTCCCAAGATACAATCGAAATCTCTGATTCTCAAAACAATCAGATTGGAAACCAACAAATGCTCATCAAACCTAATCAGGCAATCAATCACCACCTCTCGAGACCACAAACTCACACCAGCATGGGTAAACACGAAAACAACATCACACAACGGGGAAAACTCAACCCATGCTCAAACACAAACAACTCAGATATGAAAGAGTGTGATGCACCAGTGTCAAATAAAACTCGAGCAGGAAAATCGAAAATAAAGCATGTACCTCCAATCACCATGCCAGGCGTCTCCTCAGCCTGCTCTCTAGTCAAAGCGTGCGCCTGAGCCTGCTGGGGAATCTGGAACTGAGGTCTCTGTGGTCCTCCAAACCTAGACGGTCCACTAGGCTGAAATCCAGAGCACTGGGTAAGGGCAGGAAACTGTGGTCTCTGAGACGTACCACCAACCGAAGCCCTGCTGTGAAGGAACCGAAGTCTGACCCCTCAACAAATGACACACTCTAACAAAGTGTCCTGGCTGTCCACAGTTACGGCAGGATCCCTGAACTCCTCGACACTGCGAAGTCGGATGCCTCCCTACGCACTGTCCACAAGATCCACCACCAGAACCGCTACCAGAACCACTGCCCGAGCCAGAACTCGCAGAACCAAAGGAACTCGAATGGCCCTTCTTCTTGAACTGTTTTCCTCGAGGTCGGAACTGTTGGCGACTCAACTGCTGTGACCCTTTAGGAGACTGGTACGACTGCGACCCTTCTTGCGTCGGCTGAGAAACTCACCCAATCGTCTGATGCACCGGAGCCTCAGGATCCATCAAACTCTCCTCAATATCAACCGCATTGTTCACAGCTTCAATATAGGTCGCCGGGGACCCAGAAAATACCATCCAGTAAAGATCAGGTCTCAGACCCTTCAAAAACTTGTTCCTCTTTGTCCGCTCTTGGTTCGCTACATGCGGCATGTACACCAAAAGCGCAGAAAAACGCCTAGCGTACTCAGCCACGCTCATCATCCCTTGCTTCAAGTTATCAAACTCACGTTCTCGGCTGCTGTAGTAGGACTCAGGGGTATACTCCTGCGGGAACGCCTCGCAGAAGCTCTCCCAAGTAATCGCTGCCCCACTATCTCGAAGGATACGAGAATTACCCCTCCACCAGCGCTGCGCATCATCTCTCAATTGCAGCACTGCCAACTTCAGTCTCTTTTCCAGAGTGTACTCCAAAGTATCAAACAGCTCCTCCATCTGAACCAACCAAGCCTCAGCCTTCGCACCGCCCTCGGTAGCCGCAAAAATCGGAGGGTTCGTACGCTGAAATCGAGCTAAGACTAGTTCCATCCCGCCTATCCATCGGCTCACATCATCTACCTGATGAACATCCTCATCACTGTCTGGAGCCCTAGACCCCTCAGAACACCTAGATCTACCTCTCCTCTGCGGCATCTAAACAAATCTAGAGGTAAGATCTCAAGCAGATATACATCAAGGCAGATACTCATCACATAAGTCACAGAGTCAGTCAAAAATCAAATCAAAACTCTGTGCCTAGACTCGAGTGTTATCAAAGAAAATTGAGCTTATCCCAGTTTAAGCTCTGATACCAAAAATGTCAGGCCCCGTGCTAATTACTCAAGATAATACACAATTAAACACATAATCACGGAAGCGCAAAAACGGGCTTAAAAATTTTCGAAATAATTTAGGCCTGAACTTAAACTCATACATTGAAAATATCAATAATCAAAATATGAGTTGACTCAAACTCATACAATTCAGGTAACAACAAATAAATCTCAATAAAATACAGATCCCCAATACAAAGATACCCCAGGGCAACCCCCGGTTCAATACATAAATATAAATAACTGGGACATCAAGGGAACGGGGATCGACCAGCTAAACTTCCACTCTGTCCAGCTTGGTTACCTGAAGATCCTGCAAATGGGCAACACAGACCCAAAACACAAAAGCAGGAAAACCAATACGAGGTCAAGCCTCAGTACGAAGAGCTATCAAACATCTAAACATGCAACATGCTATAAATCAATGCTACGAATGCATGAGGACTATCAAATCGGATAGCTAGACCAGCACGTCAACTGGCAATCAATCAGTCGAGCCTCTATACCACGCACAACAATTCAGGCAGTGGAAATCATCGGTCCGTGATCTTCAGGGTCCGTCAACCCATCACAGCTCGGTGGTAGACACTCGAATCCGGTCATCACCACTCCGATGATAGCGTTGGACTTTTCAGGCACGACAACTCAGTCGGCCAGTCACAACGTGGCTCTAATCTCGGGTCATCAATCGATCAATCTGTCAGGCTCAATATGTATGCACGTATGCCAATCAATAAATCAATGTTCAGTGCATACAATTCAATACGTAAAACAGAATATAACTCAATCATTCAACACACTGTTTCACGTAAGTCAGAACAGCAAATCTCACAACATCAATTACAGCATGTTCACGCTCCAAGCCGTTCAACCTGCTCAATTCGTACCTTCAATCGCTGAAATCTACTTCAACAGATTAGGAATAGGGCACGACAATCACACACCCTTGGCAACAGACTTCTCTGGAGCTCAAATCTGTTCAAGGCATCTCATTCTTAGTTCATATCTAACACAGATCTGAACTTCAATATACATAATTCCTACGGTCAAGACTATACTCAAGTCCTAAACAATTCTACGCAGGAATTAGCTACTAGAAAAAGCTCAATTCAACTAGAAATTCTCACCCCAAAGCTTAAACCAGCAGGAGAACACTCGAAACAGACTTCTCCAAGAAGCTTCGAACACCAGTAGCTACAAGCTTTCACTCCAACGCCAATTCAGGGTTCCAACTAGGAAAGGCGAACTCAGCGCCACCAAAATTATCAAAAACAGAAGCTGGAATCGGCAGAATTCGACGGGAGAAATGTTCGAATGAACAGTGTCGATCGAGGGTTTCAACAGAGAAGAGGATAAGAAATATCGGTTCTCAAATAATTCTAAGTGTCGATCAACACTTCTATATATAACCCTCAAAACCAACAGCTGCTGCTATCCACTTAACCAGTCGACGCGATCATAAGATATCTTGCTACTGGTATTCATGTTCTCTAAACAAAACCAGCAGCAATAACCAGACGCAACATTCACGAGAAAACATTCCAAAACGACACCGTTCCAACTAACTCAAACGAAGTCACATCGACCCACCAGCTGGTAGCATATCTCTCTTGCGAAACAACCAAAAGCTGGTAACAGATCTCTTCAAACAAACACCAGTCGACTGGTTACGCAAAACAAGTCAAAACAACGACGCATCAACTAATCCAAACGACGTCGTAAAGGTTACGTCAGCAACACTACCACCAGCTGGTCATCCAGTCGCAACACATTCCTCATAACAATTCTCTTGCGGCTGGTTCCAGACGCAACACTCAAAACGCATCGTTTTAACTTATCAAAACGACGTCGCTCTACCTCTGCGACTGGTTCTTCAGACCATCAGCTGGTCGCTCCTTTACTCACGCATCTGCTGGATCCAGTAGTCAACACTCAAAAACGTTGACTAACACGTGTCGCTTCCTCAATCATCCTCACGATTGCGCGCCTCTACTGCCAGTAGCAACCAATCCACGCGCAACCAAAACCAGCAGAGAGCTACAGTAACCATCTAATTCAAATCCCTCCAGTCGCAAGCTACAGTACCGTTGACCCGCGTTGACTACAAAAATTCGTTGCGACTGGTTTCCAAAACGACAGCGTTTCACCAACTAACGCTAAAATTAAATACTAACGGCTGGAATCAGATTCCTCTCCACAAACTCTCAAATCCACGCAACTAACTCCACCCCAAATTCGATCAATCACTAATCTAAAATCTGATTCCTCACATTCTCTCCACCTTAAGAGATTTCGTCCTCGAAATCAAAGGTAAACTCAGGGAAGAAAACAATCAAGCATGCAAATCAGCACCAATAACTCATTTAAATTCGAAACAAAAACCAGAAATTTACCTGGAAAATTCGCACGATCAGTGATCAAATAGATGAGGCCAATCCTGTCTCATCTTTTCCTCAACTTCCCATGTTGCTTCTTCTCGGCCATGCTTGCTCCATTGGACCATCACAAACGGAATTATCTTGTTCCACAACTGCTTCTCCTTCCTATCCAGAATCTGCACCGGATATTCGACATAGCTCAAGGCAGAATCCAGCTCCACTTCATCGGTTCGCAAAACATGGGATGGATCTGGCTCATATTTCCTCAACATTGACACATGAAAGACATCATGCATCGGTGCTAATTCAGCAGACAGCCTCAATCGATAAGCGAACTGTCCAATCCTCTCGAGAATCTCAAAGGGACCAACGTATCTAGGAGCTAGCTTGCCTTTAAATCTGAAGCGCATCACGCTCTTGAAAGGAGAAACTTTCATAAATACTCTATCGCCAACCTCAAACTCTAAAGGTCTGCGTCTTCTATTAGCATAGCTAGAGAAACGGTCTTGAGCAGCTTTCATTCTAATCCGAATCATGTCAATCTGATCTTTCATGTGCTGAACAAATTCAGGGGTATAAAGCTGTCTCTCACCAACTTCTTCACAACAGATTGGAGATCTGAATTTTCGACCATACAACGCCTCAAATGGAGCCATTCCGATAGTCACTTGGTAGCTGTTATTATACGAAAACTCAACCAAAGATAGCGAATCCTGCCAGCCACCGCTGAAACCCATCACTACTGCACGCAACATATCCTCCAAAGTCTGAATAGTCCGCTCAGACTGGCCATCTGTCTGCGGGTGATAGGCTGTACTCATAGCCAATCTCGAACCCATCGCTGCTTGCAGACTCTTCCAGAAGCGAGAAGTGAACCTTGGATCTCTACCAGACACTATGGAAACCGGAACCTCATGCAATCTAACCACATGATCGATATAAAGTTTCGCCATTTTCTTCATCGAACACCTCACATCATAGGGAATGAAATGGGCAGACTTCAAAAGTCTATCAATCACAACCCAAATCGCATCGCATCCCCTACTCGATCGAGGTAGGTGAGTCACGAAATCCATGGCGATGTGCTCCCAATTCCATTGGGGCACCTCCAAACTCTGCAGCAAACCACCAGGTCTCATTCTCTCGGCCTTGACCTGTTGGCAATTCAGACATCTAGCAACAAAAGCCGAAATGTCGCTCTTCATACCTGCCCACCAATAGTGAGACTTCAAGGTATGGTACATCTTTCTCTCGCCGGGGTGCACACTGTACCGGATACAATGCGCATCGTTCATAAGGTTCTCCTTCAAGTCGATCAAGTTTGGAACCACTAATCTCCCTCTAAATCTCAAACATCCATCCGACGAAACGGAGAAATCATCAGACTGACCGCTTCGAGCCTTGATCTTCAACTCATGAACATATGGATCAGTCCTCTGTGCCTCCCTGATGGCACTCACAATTTGTGGCTCAACCTGAATCGAAGAAACCATGAAGTACTGATCGCCCGGCTGAAATATCCAACCAGAAGTACTCAATTGCTCGTAGACTTTCGAGGCATTCAAAAATGAAAGCATCGTAGGCTGCGTCTTCCTACTCAATGCGTCGGCAACTGAGTTCATCTTCCCAGGCTGATACTGAATCTCACAGTTAAAGTCTTTGAGTCAATACCATCCACCGTCGTTCGCCTCATGTTCAAATCTGACTGCGTGCCTGAATCGAAGAAACCATGAAGTACTGATCGCCCGGCTGAAATATCCAACCAGAAGTACTCAATTGCTCGTAGACTTTCGAGGCATTCAAAAATGAAAGCATCGTAGGCTGCGTCTTCCTACTCAATGCGTCGGCAACTGAGTTCATCTTCCCAGGCTGATACTGAATCTCACAGTTAAAGTCTTTGAGCAATACCATCCACCGTCGTTGCCTCATGTTCAAATCTGACTGCGTGAAGATATATTTCTGGCTCTTTTGGTCGGTGTACATCACAAATTCTTCACCATACAGATAATGTCGCCAAATCTTCAAGGAAAACACTATCGCAGCCAATTCCAAGTCATGAACAGGGTACCTCGTCTCGTGAGGCTTCAATTGTCGAGACGCATAAGCAATCACGTACCCGTTCTGCATCAAAACACATCCCAAACCATTGAGAGAAGCATCGGAGCACACAAAAAATCCTCCGGATCCAGACGGTAAAGCCAAAACAGGAGCATTAGTCAACTTCTCCTTCAACGTCTGAAAACTGTACTCGCACTCATCAGTCCACAAAAATCTCTTATCTTTCTGAGTCAACTGCGTGAGAGGCCTGGCTATCGAAGAGAACTTCTTGATGAAACGCCTATAATAGCCAGCCAATCCCAAGAAACTGCGGATCTCAGAAACGTTTCTAGGTCTCTCCCAGTTCAAAACTGCTTCGACCTTACTCGGATCCACCGAAATCCCTTGCGCCGAAATCACATGACCCAAAAAGATAATTCGATCAAGCCAAAATTCACACTTGCTGAACTTGGCGTAGAGCTGCGAGTCTCTCAATCTCTGCAATACCAATCTCAGATGCTCCTTATGCTCTCTCAAGCTCTTCGAGTACACCAGGATGTCATCTATGAAGACGATCACGAACTGATTGATATACTCACTGAAGACGCGATTCATCAAGTCCATGAACACAGCTGGGGCATTTGTCAACCCAAACGGGATGACCAGAAACTCATAATGATCGTATCGAGTCCGAAAAGCTTTCTTAGCAACATCAGCGTCTCTAATCCGCAACTGGTGATACCCAGAGCGCAAATCAATCTTCGAGTAATTGACCGATCCCTGCAACTGATCGAACAGGTCATCAATCCTTGACAAAGGATACTTGTTCTTCACTGTCGCTTTATTCAACTGCCGAAAGTCCACACACATCCTCATAGATCCATCCTTCTTTTTCACAAAAAGAATCGGAGCTCCCCAAGGCGACATGCTCGGTCTGATGAAGCCTTTCTCCAAGAGATCTCTCAACTGTTCTTTCAGCTCTTTCAACTCTGCGGGCGCCAACCCGTAAGGGGCTCTAGAAATCGGGGCGGTACCGAGCACCAACTCAATGTTGAAGTCGATCTCACGTCTTGGAGGGAATCCAGGAATCTCATCCAGAAACACGTCGGGAAACTCTCGAACGACCGGAATATCACTCAACTCCAATCGTGGATCTTGGGAACTATCAAGCGCGTAAATCATGAATCCCGCATTACCTAGCGATAGCATGCTAAACATCTCCATGGCAGAGACTAGCGGAATCTTCGAGCGTGAATCAGCACCGTAGAAATCCCACTTCTCACCCGAGTCAGGGCGAAATCTCACCACGCCATGAAAGCAATCAACCATAGCCTTATAGCTAGCTAACACATCCATTCCCAAGATACAATCGAAATCTCTGATTCCCAAAACAATCAGATTGGAAACCAACACATTAGCTAGCTAACACATCCATTCCCAAGATACAATCGAAATCTCTGATTCCCAAAACAATCAGATTGGAAACCAACACATGCTCATCAAACCTAATCAGGCAATCAATCACCACCTCTCGAGACCACAAACTCACACCAGCAGGGGTAGACACGGACACACAACGGGGAAGAACTCAACCCATGCTCAAACACAAACAACTCAGATATGAAAGAGTGTGATGCACCAATGTCAAATAAAACTCGAGCAGGAAAATCAAAAATAAAGCATGTACCTCCAATCACCATGCCAGGCGTCTCCTCAGCCTGCTCTCTAGTCAAAGCGTGCGCCTGAGCCTGCTGGGGAATCTGGAACTGAGGTCTCTGCGGTCCTTCAAACCTAGATGGTCCACTAGGCTGAAATCCAGAGCGCTGGGTAAGGGCAGGAAACTGTGGTCTCTGAGACGTACCACCAACCGAGCCCTGCTGTGAAGGAACCGAAGTCTGACCCCTCAACAAAGGACACACTCTAACAAAGTGTCCTGGCTGTCCACAGTTACGGCAGGATCCCTGAACTCCTCGACACTGCAAAGTCGGATGCCTCCCTACGCACTGTCCACAAGATCCACCGCCAGAACCGCTACCAGAACCACTGCCCGAGCCAGAACTCACAGAACCAGAGAAACTCAAATGGCCCTTCTTCTTGAACTGTTTTCCTCGAGGTCGGAACTGTTTGCGACTCAACTGCTGTGACCCTTGAGGAGACTGGTACGACTGCGACCCTTCTTGCGCCGGCTGAGAAACTCGCCCAATCGTCTGATGCACCAGAGCCTCAGGATCCATCAAACTCTCCTCAATATCAACCGCATTGTTCACAGCTTCAATATAGGTCGCCGGGGACCCAGAAAACACCATCCAGTAAAGATCAGGTCTCAGACCCTTCAAAAACTTGTTCCTCTTTGTCCTCTCTTGGTTCGCTACATGCGGCATGTACACCAAAAGCGCAGAAAAACGCCTAGCGTACTCAGCCACGCTCATCGTCCCTTGCTTCAAGTTATCAAACTCACGTTCTCGGCTGCTGTAGTAGGACTCAGGGGTATACTCCTGCCGTAACGCCTCGCAGAAGCTCTCCCAAGTAATCGCTGCCCCACTATCTCGAAGGATACGAGAATTACCCCTCCACCAGCGCTGCGCATCATCTCTCAATTGCAGCACAGCCAAATTCAGTCTCTTTTCCGGAGTGTACTCCAAAGTATCAAACAGCTCCTCCATCTGAACCAACCAAGCCTCAGCCTTCGCACCGCCCTCGGTAGCCGCAAAAATCGGAGGGTTCGTACGCTGAAATCGAGCTAAGACTAGTTCCATCCCGCCTATCCATCGGCTCACATCATCTACCTGATGAACATCCTCGTCACTGTCTGGAGCCCTAGACCCCTCAGAACACCTAGATCTACCTCTCCTCTGCGGCATCTAAACAAATCTAGAGGTAAGATCTCAAGCAGATATACATCAAGGCAGATAATCATCACATAAGTCACAGAGTCAGTCAAAAATCAAATCAAAACTCTGTGCCTAGACTCGAGTATAATCAAAGAAAATTGAGCTTATCCCAGTTTAAGCTCTGATACCAAAAATGTCAGGCCCCGTGCTAATTACTCAAGATAATAGCACAATTAAACACATAATCACGGAAGCGCAAAAACGGGCTTAAAAATTTTCGAAATAATTTAGGCCTGAACTTAAACTCATACAATCAGAATATCAATAATCAAAATATGAGTTGACTCAAACTCATACAATTCAGGTAACAACAAATAAATCTCAATAAAATAAAGATCCCCAATACAAAGATACCCCAGGGCATCCTCCGGTTCAATACATAAATATATATAACTGGGACATCAAGGGAACGGGGATCGACCAGCTGAACTTCCACTCTGTACAGATTGGTTACCTGAAGATCCTGCAAATGGGCAACACAGACCAAAAACACAAAAGCAGGAAAACCAATACGAGGTCAAGCCTCAGTACGAAGAGCTATCAAACAGCTAAACATGCAACATGCTATAAATCAATGCTATGAATGCATGAGGCTATGAAATCGGATAGCTAGACCAGCACGTCAACTGGCAATCAATCAGTCGAGCCTCTATACCACGACAACAAGTCAGCCGGTGAAAATCATCGGTCCGTGATCTTCAGGGTCCGTCAACCCATCACAGCTCGGTGGTAGACACTCGAATTCGATCGTCACCACTCCGATGATAGCGTTGGACTTTTCAGGCACGACAACTCAGTCGTCCAGTCACAACGTGGCTCTAATCTCGGGTCATCAATCGATCAATCTGTCAGGCTCAATATGTATGCATGTATGCCAATCAATAAATCAATGTTCAGTGCATACAATTCAATACGTAAAACAGAATATAACTCAATCATTCAACACACTTTTTCACGTAAGTCACAACAGCAAATCTCACAACATCAATTACAGCATGTTCACGCTCCAAGCTGTTCAACCTGCTCAATTCGTACCTTCAATCGCTGAAATCTACTTCAACAGATTAGGAATAGGGCACGACAATCACACACCCTTGGAAACAGACTTCTCTGGAGCTCAAATCTGTTCAAGGCATCTCATTCTTAGTTCATATCTAACACAGATCTGAACTTCAATATACATAATTCCTACGGTCAAGACTATACTCAAGTCCTAAACAATTCTACGCAGGAATTAGCTACTAGACAAAGCTCAATTCAACTAGAAATGCTCACCCCAAAGCTTAAACCAGCAGGAGAACACTCGAAACAGACTTCTCCAAGAAGCTTCGAACACCAGTAGCTACAAGCTTTCACTCCAACGCCAATTCAGGGTTCCAACTAGGCAAGGCGAACTCAGCGCCACCAAAATTATCAAAAACAGAAGCTGGAATCGGCAGAATTCGAAAGGAGAAATGTTCGAATGAACAGTGTTGATCGAGGGTTTCAACAGAGAAGAGGATAAGAAATATCGGTTCTCAAATAATTCTAAGTGTCGATCAACACTTCTATATATAACCCTCAAAACCAACAGTTGCTGCTATCCACTTAACCAGTCGACGCGATCATAAGATATCTTGCTACTGGTATTCACGTTCTCTAAACAAAACCAGCAGCAATAACCAGACGCAACATATAGAAAACATTCCAAAATGACACCGTTCCAACTAACTCAAACGACGTCACATCGACCCACCAGCTGGTAGCATATCTCTCTTACGAAACAACCAAAAGCTGGTAACAGATCTCTTCAAACAAACACCAGTCGACTGGTTACGCAAAACAAGTCAAAACGACGATGCATCAACTAATCCAAACGACGTCGTAAAGGTTACGTCAGCAACACTACCACCAGCTGGTCATCCAGTCGCAACACATTCCTCATAACAATTCTCTTGCGGCTGGTTCCAGACGCAACACTCAAAACGCATCGTTTTAACTTATCAAAACGACGTCGCTCTACCTCTGCGACTGGTTCTTCAAACCATCAGCTGGTCGCTCCTTTACTCACGCATCTGCTGGATCCAGTAGTCAACACTCAAAAACGTTGACTAACACGTGTCGCTTCCTCAATCATCCTCACGATTGTGCGCCTCTACTGCCAGTATAAACCAATCCACGTGCAACTAAAACCAGCAGAGAGCTACAGTAACCATCTAACTAAAATCCCACCAGTCGCAAGCTACAGTACCGTTGACCCACGTTGACTACCAAAATTCGTTGCGACTGGTTTCCAAAACGACAGCGTTTCACCAACTAACGCTAAAATTAAATACCAACGGCTGGAATCAGATTCCTCTCCACAAACTCTCAAATCCACGCAACTAACTCAACCCCAATTTCGATCAATCACTAAACTAAATTCTGATTCCTCACAATTGAGGACTAATCAGTACAAACAATACCTCGGACTTATCCACTTGACAAATGGTAACCACTTGGAAAGTCCGAACGAGGGTAGTTCGATAGATCACCAGGTCACTATCCATCTGCATGCTCAGAACATCACAATGTTCCCTACCAATGAAACATGGTACTTCGCATCGCAGATGCTAGTCTCAAGCTCGGGCAGCCTTATCCTCATTTTGACGGCCCAATCGACTAGGAATGAATTCAGAATACACAGTGACTATTAGATGTGTTTCATGATAGCCATCATATCCACTATCACATCTAACATACACTATGGTGCATTCTAGTTCTTTATCCAACACAATTGTTAACATTATAACATAATGAAAATTAAGAATGCCATAACGGAAATGCGAATTTTATAAATAAATATCGTTATACAAAGGGTCAGTAAAACCCACACGCCACAAGTTGGCTAGTTGGGCATCTACACTAACAATTCTACTAGAGTAGCTCTCAAATGGAAGATGTACATATTGACTAAGTATAGAGAATTGTTGATCAGGAAACTTTTAGAAGCAAGGAAGATAAATTTTGTCCCAGGTGAAGGTTCATCTATTGGGGAACGCGGTGGCGGATCCGGATCCCGTCTCCCGACGGAGCAGCGGAAGATTAAAATTAGCACCGTGAAACGTTCAATACAATAAAACAGCTCTATAAACTACGAACCATTCATAGGGCGCTTAGTAGATTACCTTGCTGGCGACTTGCGCCTGGCTCCAACAGGAATTACAAGAAGACCGGCTCTTCACGGTAGGCGGCTGTAGATTCGTCAATCAGGTCCACGACCGGAAGGGAGACTCCTTCGTCAGTCTGCACTAGAAGGCCTGACGAGATCAACGTGGACAGATTCTCCTCGAAAAACTGATCGGAGCAAGTCCGATCAATCAACGGCGGGCGGCGGTCGACGGAGGGAAGCGGCGGCGGCGTGGGAGGAGAGGGAGAGGGGGTGTCCGTGCTTTAGGGTTGAGGGTTAAGGAGTTGTGTAATCTGAATCACTTGTTAAGCTATCACCAATTAAGCCTTAAGTCTAATTAAATAGACTAGCAATGGACTTGGACCGGCCCAACGGGCCCGGGTCCAAATGACGATATCCATCGCTGCGACTTCATCGTAACTCCGATCGCCGATCAGATCGGACCGATCGACTCAGTTTCCAAAACTGAATGTTATGATATGAAAAACAATTTTTCAGATCATCTAACCCTAAATTGCAATTTAGTCCTCCAACTTTTGGAAATTGTAATTTGACCCCTGTTGACTTTTGGGAAGTCGCACTCCCTAAAATCCTCCTCCTATGCTCAACACATTGAGCTCAGTATCCGTGCGGGAATCTCCAATCCAGTACTTGTGTGACCCTCAATGGTTCAGGGATACAGCTAGCCGTGGGCCCACAACCATTGTGGCTCCGGGATCACAATTCCGGACTTGCCCATCGGATCATGGTAAGAGCATCTAGCAACATCGCCCCATGATCCCCTAGGTATCACTGATAGTGCCTGCAAGAACAATTTGGTCGTGGTTAGCGTACAGTATTGTCCCTTCAATCCATATATTCCGATCAGATCAACGACCATTGGTAAATCGAGAGTCGTTATAGATCCGATAGCTATGCACGCATCTTGGAGATCGAATAGTGACATCGTAAGTGTAACTAGGTAAACCCATTTACCAAAAACACTTCTAGTACTCTGGCCAGAGATTTATACACTATCGTCTCCTCAGATAACATAGGATATCCACGCATGTCTGCGAGCGGTGAATCCTCAACAACGATGCATCGACTCCTACATGCATCGGGGCCTCACCCAATCCCACCGCCTAACGACCCCAAGTGAGTCGGCAAACAGGTCAAAGTGAGGCGCCTATCACGTAGAGTCTCAATGAAGTTTCGAGTCGTGAGGACTAATCAGTACAACCAAGACCTCGGACTTATCCACTCGACAAATGGTAACCACTTGGAAAGTCCGAACGAGGGTAGTTCGATAGATCACCAGGTCACTATCCATCTGCATGCTCAGAACATCACAATATTCCCTACCAATGAAACATGGTACTTCGCATCGCAGATGTTAGTCTCGAGCTCGGGCGGCCGTATCCTCGTTTTGACGGCCCAATCGACTAGGAACGTGTTCAGAATACACAGTGACTATTAGAAGTGTTTCACGATAGCCGTCATACCCACTATCACATCTAACATACACTATAGTGCATTATAGGTCTTTACTCAACGCAATTGTTAATCATTATACAACACAATGAAAGTAAAGAATGCCATAAATAAATGCGAATATCATATATAAAGATCGTTTCATACAAGAGTCTATGAACCCACACGCCACAAGTAGGCTAGTTGGGCATCTACTCTAACAATCTCCCACTTGCCCTAAAGCCAACTACTCATCAGACGCAGTACCATCGTTTCGTGATGTTTTTCAAACAATGGTCCTGGCAAGGGCTTCGTAAGTGGATCAGCAATGTTGTCCGCAGAGGCGACTCTCTCAACTGCTATGTCACCTCTAGCCACAATATCCCGGATTATGTGGTATTTCCTCAGTATATGTTTGGATCTTTGGTGAGACCTAGTCTCCTTTGCTTGCGCAACGGCACCCGTGTTGTCGCAGTACACCGGGACTGGACCAACTCCCTCAGGAATGACGCCCAACTCTTGGACGAAATTACTTATCCAAACCGCCTCCTTAGCAGCAGCTGATGCTGCGATGTACTCAGCCTCAGTGGTTGAATCCGCGATGGTGTCTTGCTTGAAACTCTTCCAAGAGACAGCACCACCATTGAGCATGAATACAAATCCAGAGGTTGACTTCGAATCATCCACGTCGCACTGGAAGCTAGAATCAGTGTAGCCTTCCAGTTTTAGTTCACTACCACCATAGACCATGAACATATTCTTAGTCCTTCGCAAGTACTTAAGAATATCCTTCACAACCTTCCAGTGTAATTGGCCGGGGTTTGCCTGGTAGCTGCTCGTGACACTCAGAGCATATGCGACATCCGGTCTAGTCGAGATAATGCCATACATAATACTACCTATTGCCGAGGCATATGGCACACGTGTCATACTCTCTATCTCCTCATCAGTCTTTGGACACATAGACTTAGATAGAGTGACCCTGTGGCACATAGGTAGGTGTCCTCTCTTGGACTCTTCCATAGAGAACCTCTTAAGTATGGTATCGATGTAGGTAGCTTGGGTGAGTCCGAGCATCCGTTTAGATCTATCCCGATAGATCTGTATTCCAAGAATATAGGATGCTTCACCCATGTCCTTCATCGAAAATCTACTAGACAACCAGACTTTAGTTGATTGCAGCATTCCTACATCATTCCCAATGAGTAGAATGTCATCAACATAAAGTACGAGGAATGTCACAGCGCTTTTAACTACCTTCTTATAAACACATGGCTCCTCGGGATTTTGATGAAACCAAATTCCTTAATTGTTTCATCGAATCTCAGGTTCCAACTCCTCGACGCTTGTTTGAGATCGTAGATCGATCTCTGAAGCTTTCATACCTTATGCTCGCTTCCAACAGATGTGAAACCCTCAGGCTGCGTCATATAGATCTCTACCTTAATGTTTCCATTAAGGAACGCAGTTTTCACATCCATTTGCCATATCTCATAGTCGTACCATGCGGCTATGGCTAACAAGATTCTAATTGACTTGAACATTGCGACTGGCGAGAAGGTTTCATCATAGTCAACACCTTGCCTTTGAGTGCAACCTTTCGCGACCAGTCGTGCCTTGTAGGTCATTACCTTACCATCAGGCCCAAGTTTCCTCTTGTATACCAATTTGCACCCAATAGGAACAATTTCTTCGGGAGGGTTAACAAGATTCCAAACTTGGTTCGCAAGCATTGAGTCAAACTCAGACTGCATTGCTTCAAGCCACAAATTAGAATCAGCATCGGAAATTGCCTCCTTGAAAGTTCTTGGATCAGATCCAACAACTTGATCACCTTGATCATCTTCAAGGAGAAAACTAAATCTCTCAGGAGCCCTAGGAACCCTTTCGGATCTCCTAGGTGCGACCATTTCTGTTACTGGCTCTGAAGGTGCAGGAGATTCACTTGGTACGCGACCAGTCGTGCCTTGTAGGTCATTACCTTACCATCAGGCCCAAGTTTCCTCTTGTATACCAATTTGCACCCAATAGGAACAATTTCTTCGGGAGGGTTAACAAGATTCCAAACTTGGTTCGCAAGCATTGAGTCAAACTCAGACTGCATTGCTTCAAGCCACAAATTAGAATCAGCATCGGAAATTGCCTCCTTGAAAGTTCTTGGATCAGATCCAACAACTTGATCACCTTGATCATCTTCAAGGAGAAAACTAAATCTCTCAGGAGCCCTAGGAACCCTTTCGGATCTCCTAGGTGCGACCATTTCTGTTACTGGCTCTGAAGGTGCAGGAGATTCACTTGGTACTTCGATTGGATCTCGAATTTCTTCGAGTTCTACTATTTTGCCCTTTCTATCAAGTAGAAATTCCCTTTCCATAAAGGTGGCATTTCTAGAAACAAACACTTTTGTTTCGTTCGGATAGTAGAAATAGTATCCAATGGAATTCTTTTGATACCCAATGAAGTAGCATAAGATGGATCTCGTATACAGCTTATCTCCCACTGTCTACTTCACGTAAGCAGGACATCCCCAAATCCTCATGTACGAGTACTTGGGTGGTTTTCCCATCCATATCTCATATGGAGTCTTATCCACTGCCTTGGTGTGGACATTGTTCAACAACATTACCGCCGTTTCGAGCGCATAGCCCCAAAACGAGGTAGGAAGTTCAGTGAAGCTCATCATAGATCGAACCATGTCCAACAAGGTCCGATTACGACGCTCCGCTACACCATTGAGCTGTGGTGTGGCCGGAGGGGTCCACTGTGCGAGAATCCCATTCTCTTTCAGATAGTCTTGTAATTCAGTACTCAAGTATTCACCACCTCGATCGGATCGAAGTGCTTTAATACTTTTGCCTAGTTGATTTTCTACTTCAGCCTTGAATTCTTTGAACCTTTCAAAGGATTCAGACTTGTGCTTCATCAAGTACAAGTACCCATACCTAGAGTAATCGTCGGTAAAGGTGATGAAGTATGTGTGACCATATTTAGTACCAATACTAAATGGACCACACACATCAGTATGGATCAAATCCAATAGGCCTTGAGCACGCTCACCCTTTTCCTTGAAGGGTTGCTTAGTCATCTTTCCCTTAAGACAAGATTCACAAGTCGGTAGGGAGTTAATGTCTGACAGATCAAACATGTCACTCCTAACTAACTTGTTCATCCTACTTAGAGAAATATGACATAGCCTAGCGTGCCAAAGTTGTGATGGGTTCAAGTTATCGTGTTTCCTTTTAATCGTTGTTGTATGTGCTTCGACATCGCGAGTTGGAACGTATTTTAATTTTAAGGTGTATAAATCGTTTTCGCATTCCCCAATTCCAATCAAACATTCATTCTTGTAAATATTGCAAATCGAATTAGCAAACATACAAGAATATCCATCACTATCAAGCATAGAAACAGAAATAATGTTATTTATTAATTCGGGAACAAACAAAACGTTTCTCAATAAAAACTTAAAATCAGAAGACAGAAATAAATAAACATCTCCTATAGCTACTGCTGCAACTCTTGCTCCAGACGTCGGCTTCTTGTCATCACCTGCAAATCATTGCAGATATGAGATCCACATCC
Organism: Dorcoceras hygrometricum; assembly: GCA_001598015.1. Lineage (NCBI taxonomy): Eukaryota > Viridiplantae > Streptophyta > Magnoliopsida > Lamiales > Gesneriaceae > Dorcoceras > Dorcoceras hygrometricum. Next base: position 152,391 of record KQ990126.1, read on the forward strand.
GGTATCAAGTACCCAAGAAGTCGAATTAAGAGACATATTTATTTCGATATAGAACATACCTTTTGCAGTTCGCAACTGCTCGAGGTACTCCTTGCAGTTCCTCCTCCAATGCCCAGGCTTGTGGCAGTGGTGGCAAACATCCTCATGCTTGTTTGGCTTGGAAGCTTTTGCCTTTGGCTTCTTGGTGGGCTTTTCCTCCTTTGCAGTGGCAGAACGCTTCTTACCCTTGCGTCTGGGCCCCTTCTTCACAGAGGAAGAAGAGCCCATAAGGAGGACGGGCTTGTCCTTCTTTATGGTTCCTTCGAACACTACAAGCATGTTAACCACCTCTTCAAGGGTAGCTGCCAGCTTGTTCATGTTGAAGTTGACCACAAAGGGGTCGAATGCAACGGGTAGTGAGAGGAGAAGCACATCCACAGACAGCTCGTGTGGAAGTGTGATATCAAGGTCCGACAGCTTTTCAACGAGCCCAATCATACGAACCCCATGCTCACGGATCGAAGTCCCATCGCGCATGCGGTTCGTCATTAGCTCCTTGACAGCCGTGAACCTCTCATGTCGAGAGTTCTCCCCTTACAGCTCTTTTAGATGAAAAAGTATGTCATCAGCATACTTCGTCTTCTCAAAGCGCCGTTGCATTTGGTTCGACATCGATGCGATCACATAGCATCGAGTCTTAAGCTCGTCGTCCCGCCATTGTTTAAGCGTAATCAGCTCCTCAGGGCTGATATCGGCAGGGGTTTCCTCTGGAGGGCTCTTGTCTATCGTATAGAGGAGCTTCTCCGAAGCCAACATAATGTTGAGGTTGCGGAGCCAGTCTTGGTAGTTCAGACCGGTGAACTTGTTGCTATCAAGTATAGCAGCGAGCGGGTTTTTCATCGAAACCATTTTGTAATGCAGTAATACTGAAAAGAAAACAGACAATCATCACTAATTATATATAAAATAATCGCTAAGACGTAAAACAAGGTCGTTAAGTTTTATGAATTACCCTCCCACTATTTTAACGATTTCACCACCCTCTAATGAAATCGAGAAAGCAAGTTTCTTTAGTGGGTACACGGAGCCCAATCAAGCGATCATGGACCCGAATAATATCAGCCATCCATGAGCCCCAAAGGTAGTTTCCGATTGCAACCGGTGCAACCTCCATGTATTCACCTCACGTACAGTAAGGGCCCAATAATATGACGCCGTTTACTATCACGTGTCAAGATGACCCATCAATGTTCAGTCGTGAAGGACGGTCCCCTTAACGTCCCCAATAATATGAGCCAACGTTAAAGGGAGTTCCAACCGACTCACAACAATTGTCAATGGCGTGGACAGCTTTCCGGCATACATAACCCCCTCAATAATATGAGCCGGGCCATGTATACGGGTAGCATCGGCGTACACCCGTTGTTGATGGAAGGTAGGGAGATTTAAACAATTTTAAATTCCCTTACTTTATCGAATAAACTATTATCTTGATATTAGTTTTAAATCATATTTAAAACGAGGGATTTTATTTTCGAAAAATTTGGTCTCATGCAAATATTTTAAATCATATTTAAAACATGCGGATTCAACTAACTATATATCACATATATAAACATTGAGATGATCGATCGCGAGAGCTATGCGGTCCGTGGTTGCCAATCACGGACCTGGGTCCAATCCTAGGTGAAATGCAATATGCAATGCAATCCTATTACATTTGCTTTCGATTTTATAGATCTTCGGTCTTCAATATCTTTGATCGTCATAGGACCCACCATCTTCAAAAGTCCTCCCACTAAGTCTAGTAATTTACAATTAAATTTTCATGACAAATAAGGGATACATTTTAAGGGGTGAGAACGGGCCACAAACAAACCCACTTTTATAAATGATAATCAACAATATTAAATACAACCGAAATCACAAAACCTAAAGCATACACCTAACACATTGGGCATGGCTCTCGATCATCCCAATCATGCAATCAATCTAATTAATATGCATAAATAAATAATCAAATTATTTACTACAAAATCATATTTTAATTGTAAAATCACATTTTATAATAAAATCGCATTTTGTCGATAAAATCAAATTTTAATCAACAAAATCATATTTTAATTATAAAATCATATTTCACAATTAAAATTATATTTTGCAATTTTAATTGCATCATAGTGGGCTTAAAACAATTTTAGGCCCAAAATCTCAAAAATTTCAAAATCGATCAAAATCGGCCCGATATCGAATATCGGCCCGAAAACTTCACGGGCTGCCCGGGACAGGCCCGAACTAAACCTAGAAGTAAAATTCAGCCGTCGCAACGATGCCGGAGGGACGTCGGACGGCGGCCGCAAATATCGCGCGCGGCATAAGGCCGCGCGCTGGCCGCACGGCCGCGCCAAGCACGGCCGATCACCGCACAACTTGCTTGCGCGTGGCCGTTGGAATTTGCGCAACAATTGCTCAAGAAATCAATGTTGGGGATCCGAATCTGCCCCCCGGCGAGGCAGCGGAAGAACAAAGAAATACAGCCGGGAGACGATCAATACGAAGAAATACAATAACAATTATTGACATGCATAGGGCATTCAAAACGAATACCTTGCTGGCACTTGTGCCTGGCTCCAACCGGAATTACAAGAACCCGGCTCTTCTCGGTAGATTGCGGTAGATATCGCCAATCCGGTCCACGACCAGAACCGAGACTCCTTCGTCAGGCTGCACTAGAAGCACTGACGAATTCTGCACGAACGGATTCTCCTCGAAAAACTAGGCCGGAACGATTTCCGTGCGTACATCTTGGAGATCGAATAGTGACATCACGAGTGTAACTAGGTAAACAAATTTTACCTAAAACACTTCTAGTACTCTGGCCAGAGATTTATACACTATTATCCCCTCAGATAGCATAGGATATCCACGCATGTCTGCGAGCGATGAATCCTCGACAACGATGCATCGACTCCTACATGCATCGGGGTCTCACCCAATCCCGACGCCTTATGACCCCAAGTGAGTCGGCAAACGGGTCAAAGTGAGACTCCTATCATGTAGAGTCTCAATGACGTTTCGAGTCGTGAGGACTAATCAGTACAACCAAGACCTCGAACTTATCCACTCGACAAATGGTAACCACTTGGAAAGACCGAACGAGGGTAGTTCGATAGATCACCAGGTCACTATATATCTGCATGCTCAGAACATCACAATGTTCCCTACCAATGAAATATGGTACTTCGCATCGCAGATACTAGTCTCGAACTCGGGCGGCCTTATCCTCATTTTGACGGCCCAATCGACTAGGAACATGTTCAGAATACACAGCGACTATTAGATGTGTTTCATGATAGCCGTCATACCCACTATCATATCTAACATACGCTTCAGTGCATTCTAGGTCTTTACTCAACGCTATTGTAAATCATTACACACATAATGAAAGTAAAGAATGCCATATAAGTAAATGCGAATATCATATATAAAGACTGTTTGTACAAGAGTCTATAAAACCCACACGCTACAAGTTGGCTAGTTGGGCATCTACTCTATCAATCTCCCACTTGCCCTAAAGCCAACTACTCATCAGACGCAGTCCCATTGTTTCGCGATGTTTTTCAAACAACGGTCCAGGCAAGGGCTTCATAAGTGGATCAGCAACGTTGTCCGCAGAGGCGACTCTCTCAACTGCTATGTCACCTCTAGCCACAATATCCCGGATTATGTGGTATTTGCTCAGTATGTGTTTGGATCTTTGGTGAGACCTAGGCTCCTTTTCTTGCGCAACTGCACCCGTGTTGTCGCAGTACACCGGGACTGGACCAACTCCATTAGGAATGACGCCCAACTCTTGGACGAAATTCCTTATCCAAACGGCCTCCTTAGCAGTAGCTGATGCTGCAATGTATTCAGCCTCAGTGGTTGAATCCGCGATGGTGTCTTTCTTGGAACTCTTCCAAGAGACAGCACCACAATTGAGCATGAATACAAATCCAGAGGTTGATTTCGAATCATCCACGTCACACTGGAAGCTAGAATCAGTGTATCCTTCCAGTTTCAGTTCACCACCCCCGATAGACCATGAACATATTCTTAGTCCTTCGTAAGTACTTAAGAATATCCTTCACAGCCTTCCAATGAAATTGGCCGGGGTTTGGCCTGGTAGCGGCTCGTGACACTCAGAGCATATGCGACGTCCGGTCTAGTCGAGATCATGCCATACATAATACTACCTATAGCCGAGGCATATGGTACACGTGCCATACTCTCTATCTCTTCATCAGTCTGAATGTAGGATGCTTCACCCATGTCCTTTATCGAAAATCTACTAGACAACCAGACTTTAGTTGACTGCAACATTCCTACATCATTCCCAATGAGTAGAATATCATCAACATAAAGCACTAGGAATGTCACAGCATTTTTAACCACCTTTTTATAGACACACGGCTCCTCGGGATTCTTGATGAAACAAATTCCTTAATTGTTTCATCGAATCTCAGGTTCCAACTTCGTGATGCTTGTTTGAGACCGTAGATCGATCTCTGAAGCTTGCATACCTTATGCTCGCTTCCAACAGATGTGAAACCCTCAGGCTGCGTCATATAGAACTATTCCTTAATGTTTCCATTAAGGAACGCAGTTTTCACATCCATTTGCCATATCTCATAGTCGTACCATGCGGCTATGGCTAACAATATTCTAATTGACTTGAACATTGTGACGGGCGAGAAGGTTTCATCATAGTCAACACCTTGCCTTTGAGTGTAACCTTTCGCGACCAGTCGCTCCTTGTAGGTCATTACCTTACCATCAGTCCCAAGTTTCCTCTTGTATACCCATTTGCACCCAATAGGAACGATTCCTTCGGGAGGGTTAACGAGAGTCCAAACTTGGTTAGCATGCATTGAGTCAAACTCAGACTTCATTGCTTCAAGCCATAAGTTAGAATCAGCATCGGAAATTGCCTCCTTGAAAGTTCTTGGATCAGATCCAACAACTTGATCACCTTGATCATCTTCAAGGAGAAAACCATATCTCTCAGGCTCTAGGAATCCTTTCGGATCTCCTAGGTGCGACCATATCTTGCACTGGCTCAGTAGGTGCGGGAGATTCACTTGGTACTTCAGTTGGTTCTCGAACCTCTTCGAGTTCTACTATTTTTCCCTTTCTATCAAGTAGAAATTCCCTTTCCATAAAGGTGGCATTCCTCGAGACAAACACTTTCGTCTCGCTCGGATAGAAGAAGTAGTATCCAATGGAATTCTTTGGATACCCAATGAAGTAGCATAAGATGGATCTCGTATCCAGCTTATCTCCCACTGTCTGCTTCACGTAAGCAGGAAATCCCCAAATCCTCATAAATGAGTACTTGGGTGGTTTTCCCATCCATATCTCATACGGAGTCTTGTCCACTGCCTTGGTGTGGAAATTGTTCAACAACATTACCTCCGTTTCGAACGCATAGCCCCAAAACGAGGTCGGAAGCTCAGTGAAGCTCAGCATAGATCGAACCATGTCCAACAAGGTCCGATTACGACGCTCCGCTACACCATTGAGCTGTGGTGTGGCCGGCGGGGTCCACTGTGAGAGAATCCCATTCTCTTTAAGATAGTCTTGAAACTCAGTACTCAAGTATTCACCACCTCGATCAGATCGAAGTGCTTTAATACTTTTGCCTAATTGATTTTCTACTTCAGCCTTGAATTCTTTGAACCTTTCAAAGGATTCAGACTTGTACTTCATCAAGTACAAGTACCCATACCTAGAGTAATCATCGGCAAAGGTGATGAAGTATGTGTGGTGTTTAGTACCAATACTAAACGGGCCGCACACATCAGTATGTATCAAATCCAATAGGCCTTGGGCACGTTCACCCTTTCCCTTGAAGGGTTGCTTGGTCATATTTCCTTTCAGACAGGATTCACAAGTCGGTAGGGAGTTGATGTATGATAGATCAAACAAGTCACTCCTAACTAACTTGTTCATCCTAATTAGAGAAATATGACCTAGCCTAGCGTGCCAAAGTTGTGCTGGGTTCAAGTTATCGTGTTTCCGTTTAATCGTTGTTGTGTGTGTTTCGACATCGCGAGTTGGAACGTCTTTTAATCTTAAGGTGTATAGATCGTTTTCGCGTTCCCCAATTCCAATTAAACATTCATTCTTGTAAATATTGCAAATCGAATTGGCAAACATACAAGAATATCCATCTCTATCAAGCATAGGAATAGAAATAATGTTTTTAATTAATTCAGGAACAAATAAAACGTCTCGTAACAACAACTTAAAATTTGAAGACAGAAATAAACTAATATCTCCTATAGCTACTGCAGCAACTCTTGCTCCATTGCCAAGCCTCAAGTGGGTCTCACCCTCTCAAAGCGTCGAA
>KQ990127.1:53441-63646 GCA_001598015.1 Dorcoceras hygrometricum
ATTCAGTTTTGGAAACTGAGTCGATCGGTCCGATCTGATCGGCGATCGGAGTTACGATGAAGTCTCGGTGGTGGAGATGAACTTAATGTTCATTGTTGGACCCGGGCCCGTTGGGCCGGTCCAATTCCTACACTTATGTATTTAAAGACATTAAGAGACTTGATTAACATGATAAACTCTCATAACCCTAAACCCTCAGCACATCATAACATTCAGTTTTGGAAACTGAGTCGATCGGTCCGATCTGATCGGCGATCGGAGTTACGATGAAGTCTCGGTGGTGGAGCTGAACTGAATGTTCATTGTTGGACCCGGGCCCGTTGGGCCGGTCCAATTCCTACACTTATGTATTTAAAGACATTAAGAGACTTGATTAACATGATAAACTCTCATAACCCTAAACCCTAAGCACCAACGCCGCCTCCCTCTCTCGAATAAGCCACCGCCGCCGCCGCCTCCCACGCGCCGCCGCCGATCGTCGCCGGAAATTGGTTTCCGACCAGTTCGACGAGGAGAATCCGTTCGTGCTGATCTCGTCAGCGCTTCTAGTGCAGCCTGACGAAGGAGTCTCGGATCTGGTCGTGGACCGGATTGGCGTAAACTACCGCAATCTACCGAGAAGAGCCGAATTATTGTAATTCCGGTTGGAGCCAGGCACAAGTGCCAGCAAGGTAACTCGCTTAAACGCCCTATGTATGACAATTATGAATTGTTGTTTTCGTATTGATCGTCTCCCGGCACCTATTTCATGTTCTTCCGCTGCCTAGCCGGGGGGCGGATCCGGATCCCCAACAATTGCTTCGTTGTTTTCTGTTGTATGCTTGCCTGTTGCATGTTTCAGTTCAGTTCAGTTTATGTTCAAGTTTAAGATAAGGATTCACTGCTTTGATATTTTAGTTTTGCGAAAACTCACCAGTTATTTTAGTAAGAAATTGTATTTTTAAGGTACTGAGTTGTACAGGTTTCAGATAAGATAAACCAAGAGAAGTTTCTTGTTTTTCGCGTGCTGTAAAGGTTGTGGACATTGACTCTAAATAGATAGGCGACGCTGGTTCGATCGGGATTATGTTCTGATCGAATAAGTTGAACTGATCTGTTTAGGGACTGTCTGAGCTGGAGCAGTGCCTTCGTTTCAAGAAGGTCTGGCCTATGTTCTTCGCCGGTCTGCGTGATTCGTTGCTAAACTGATTGGGTTTCTCAAAGCTGAGTGTCCTTCCAAAGCTGAAATTCCCCTTGTAAACTTATGATACCATTTTATTTCGCTTAAGCTGTTTCCTTTAAACCAAATCTGTTTTACTATGCGCGAGCTGGTTATCGTAAGAACCAAATCTGTTTTTCCTATTCGAAAGCTATTTTTCGCGAGCCAAAACTGTTCTTCAACCCGTGATCTGTTTCACACCCAAGATCCATTTTATGTAGCCAGAGCTGTTATTTACGCTTGAGATCCGTTTTCTTTAGGCAAATCTGTTTACCTTCTTAAGTCGTTCCCTCTCCGAGCTGATTTTGCTATCATCAGCTCGTAGCCCGACTGAGCACTCAGTAAGGTTGTTTTATTTTAAAAGATAAAATGAGATTCATAGCAGTGAATCATCCAGTTTTCAGCGATCGATCTTTGATCATGAGCTAAGTATAAAAAGCTGTTTTAAAGTAAAGGAAATAAAATTTCAGTTTTAAGGACTTATGGCATAGAGGACTGGCCATTCAGGAAGGGACAGGATTACGGTATGACTGTAATCCCTTCGTTAGAAGGGACATGATTATGGAATTACTGTAATCCCTTCACAGAGAGTTACTGATTCAGTTAACGTGCATCATGCATCAGGACCACGAGAGAGCCTCTAGGCCATGAGTCACAGAGTAAAGCTATTCAGATCTGATGTTTCGATCTGTATTTTCAGTAGCAAGATTTGAGTTCAGATGACTTCCTTTAATTATGTATTACGTTTCGGTTATGCCTGCATTATGTGATTTTGTTATTCTCAGTTTTACTTGTTGAGCCCCTAGACTCACTAGTTTTTTCGGTGCAGGTGAGGCAGCTCAGGGGCAGGCGGGTGGCGCAAGTTGAACCAGCTTTGGGTGATGCGTGTGTTTGTCGAAGGCCAGCGTTTCCGCACAGTCAGCTGTTGTTGTTTTTGATCGTTTGTCAAACTGTATTAAGATTCATTACAACAATAGAGAATTCATATAAAGTTCCACTAGTTGTAATATCGAATTTGTAATCGAAATCTGAATTTCTTGTATTCCAAATCTGTGTTACGGTTCACTTTGGCGCCAACTGTTTAAGTTCAGTTTTTGTAAGGGAATATAACTTACGATATTTCGCGTTTAGCCCTTAAATATCTTTTCGATCTTCTATTTACTCCATTCCGTTGGTTCCCATGTGTTTGGGTGTCACACAAATCATTTGAAAATACATAAGCAACAGGTAATATTTATGTACCACATTATACTCATGGAGCAGATGTGTCGTATTTAATAAATCACAGCTTATATATACTCCATAAAATCTTCACAAAATTGTAAGAGCCTTTCCGATCTCACGACACTCTAATAGACTTTTATTCCGTTATTATATAATTTTATCACAATACTCACATAATATGCATGTGAATCATGCACGGAGATGGGTAGTCATAGTTATTATAGGAAGGAGTTTAATCTAAACAACAAATTTAAAAAAAAAAAGAGAGAGTGAAAGAAAAGTATATATAATATAATTCATGTAACAAAGGTAATAAATGTTTGAAATCAACTTTAGGTGGATGTGGAAGGAGGAGAGGTCCACATAGAATGTGGGGACTGATTTCTCAAAATTGGCTTCATATTCTCAAAAGATGATGAAATGATGGTGTGTGTGGTGGTGGTTGTGGTATCTTTCCTTCTTCAGTCACATTCAACCTTTACACACTGAAGCGACAGCCCCCCACCCCACCTCCCAAGCCCGCCTTTCCTTTCCCGGCGCACGCGTGACGTTCCGCATGCACCTCCACACGAGTGCCACTTATAAATTTTTTGATCTATGTATATATATAAGATCCCCTGGACAAATCTTATGTTATATACTCGTTCGTGAAGAAAGGAAAACAAAAATACCACTACTACTAGACTTGGTGGTGCACCGGTATTGTTCGAAATTTGCAGCGGGAAATTGCAACGTCATTTTTTTCGGGATTTAGTGTTCCATATTTTCGATTTCAATGTTGGTATACTTTATTCCTTTTGTATTGTATATATAAAAGATCTCGTGCTACCACATCACCAAGTGCTTACACAAATGCTCAAAGGAGATGTCCACAGTATTCGTCCTATTTTTTTTGTATTTTTTTAGTAATTCCTCGTCTTTTTTAAGGTGATATCAACATAGTTTTGAGGTTAGTTTTGAGTTGTGCAGTAACTTTCTCGAATTATTGGACAAAAACTGAAATTTGACATATAGGAAACCAAAATGAAAACAGCGAAACATATGAGACCAAAATGGTAATTGTTCCTTATATTGCTTTCGGAGTGATTGATTTGAAGATGCATGTCACTTAAATTTCAATCCTCAAATTCTTATCCACATAAATATCTGCTTTTTAAATAAAAACTCCGTCCAACCAAATACAACATTAAAACATATTCGTTCAATTACTCAAATCGATCAAAATTCCAATAAACACATAGCTATGTTTCACTAATCATTAGCGTGTCTTCCTTTATTAAATTATTCTCGAGTATTGTGATAACCTTCACCTAACATTCAAATCTTATGTTGAGAATCACAAAGGACAGAGAGACAGTTTTAATCACTGAATGATACGAATTGAGAGACAAAATAATGCCAATAATTCACAAATTGATTTCATCAAACCAGCCAGATGCTCTCTGAAATCGGTTTCTAAAAATACATATGGTGGGACTCAAATAGTATATAATTTTTTTAATTCTGAGAATTGTATGAACATTAATAATCTGATTATTTAATTTCTTGTTGGTTAACTTCGCTAACGGAATTTTCAAATCCTAATGCCTCTGTACGTTGTCCGTTTCTTCTTTTAATTATTATTATTTTTATTTATATTTGTGAATCAATGAAAGCTAGAAATTAGTTGCATCAAAATATATACTCGTGTTCTTCCCTGATTATCCGAATTGACTTAAGCGTTGAAAGATCTTCGTCAGGATAACTTCCAACGTCCGCTGACATTTGATAATGATTACAGATCGAGCGTTTAGAACTCATAATAAAAATCTCGTTAAGTCCTCAGGTGAGTTGAAATATTTCTCACGTTAGGACCCAAAAACGTTTTAAGCATCATTGTCATACTCAAGTCAAGTCATATTTTCAATTTCTACGAATACGCATAAGATAATGTATCGGAGAAGTATTTTTTATGCAATCCAGCACGGACTTGGCCTTATAGAAGTCCCCGTATATTACGGAATTATGAGTATGTTGGATCTGTAAAATAGATCACATCTGAATTTTGATGAACACAAACCTTGTTATTATGTTTCTAACAGTTTAATCAAGTGCACAGGTCGCAAGCTGGTTCAGAACAGAAGATGAGTACTGTAGCAGATCGGACGTGAACTGGAACAGTGCGCAGTAGGATACCAGAACAGCTACGAGCTGGATAAGGGTACTGTAGCAGAACAGATTGAACGAGAGCTGCAAGCTGTTGAGAAGATATCCAAGCTGTCCAGTGGACCGCTAAACTGGTCCAGCAGACCACCAAGCTGGTCCAGCAGATGAAAGCTAAGCTGGTCCAGCAGACATCCAAGCTGACCATACACGGAGCAAGAGTAGATTAGATATCAGCTTGGGGTATATCGGTTCAATTCAGCAATCAAGCACAGATCAGAGTTCAGCTTACGGTTCAGATTAGAACAGATGAACGACGGTACAGTTCAGAACAACTTACAGAGTTCAGGTTAGAACAGATTAGAAGTGCAGTGTTCAGATAAGCTTAATAGATCATGTGAGACCGAAAGTTTATAAGATTAATTGAGTTAATTAATCGGGTTTAACATAGACCAGATTTGACTTGACCAGATTTGGGATGAGAAAGCTCGGATCTGGTATGCTCGGCGAAGTTATCGGGTCCGTATAAGTCCTTGAATCAGTTCTGGTGAGTTGGAGATTCCAGCGGGAACTGGTCAGATGTGAGTGTTGGTCAGCGCTGGTGATCGCGCTAAGTTGTGGTGATGAAATCTGGTATCGCAGGTGTTCAGATGTGAGCCAGCATGTTTCTGTAGCGAGTTTCTAAACTACGTCGTTTGGATTAGTTGGAACGACAGTGTTTTGGCTTAGCGGGGAGACTCAGATGTGAGTAGCGTTGGTATTCAGATTTGAGTAGGATCTGAGTGTTTGCGATGCTGCTTAGCATTTCTGTTAAGATAAAATTTATTAGTTTTGATGATAACAAAATAAGACAAGTGTTGATACGAAGTTACTTATGGAGAATCAGCCGTGCAATTAACAGCAAAGTATTTTCAGACGTCAGGTTATCTCAAACATGGGCATTCGATATTAGTTCAGACATTGAGTTAAATATCTTCAGATGTTGTATCAGTTGTTATATATCAGATCATTGTATTCGGGAATATTTCAGCAGTTGAGTTGAAGCACTCAGTTGATGGGTTTCTATTTCAGAGGTTGAAGATATTTGGTTATCAGTTTCTGGTATTGGGTTTTTATATCAGTCGTGAGAGCAATTCAGCAGTTGGGTATTCGCTTTAGTAGTCAACATATTTCAGCAGTTGGGTACTTATTTCAGTAGTAAGTATTTTCAGCAGTTAGCTATATTGTTTTTGATTCAGTCGTGATTTTTGTTGGAACTTTCGGTCGTTGCAACCATTCGTCATATTCTCAATTTGCAAAAAGGGGGATATTTCAGGCGTTGGATATCTAATCAGCAGTTGGTATGATCAGTCGTTGGTTGTTATGATCAGCAGTTGTATTCTACTTCAGTAGCGAGCATATTCAGCCGATGGGATTCAGTTGTTAATTTGATATCAGTCGCAACTATTCAAGTGTTATCGTGGTTCTTAACGAACAACAAAACTACGTCGTTTAGATTAGTTGATACGATAGCGTTTGGCTTAGCGCTAAATTCAGAAGTTGGTTTATGATTCTATCAGCGATGAACTATTCATCATCTTCAAGAAAGGAAAAGCTGAAACAACAATAAGAGACTTTAGGCACAAACGATGAATCGATTCAAACAAGATCATATATTCAAAATGGAAAGAATCAATGGTGAAGATTGAATCATACAATTGCCTGGAATTAAGGAGACAACGTTGGTACTATTTTGGGTAAATAGTACACATTTATAGAGAACGTTTTACGGTGATTGCACAGAAATGGAACACGACAATTTGGCTCTGACGATGTGCAATTTACCATGTAGTGGAGCAGAATATATGGTCATACGTTTAACAGGTTTTCAAAAGGGATTTTGTTTCCTTACCAATATCCGTTGGAGGACGAAGATGTTGGATCTGTGTGAACAGATCCAGAATGTGTTTTTAATTACACAAAACCTATTATTGTGTTATTGACAATTCTACGTAGTGTGCAGAACTCAAATAAGACAAGAGAAGAAATATATGTTGAAGGAGAAATCTGATCAAGCGTAAAGAGAAGAATCTGTTTATTGAGAATTAGAAATCTGGTGAAGTGCACAGTTGAAGTCTGGAGGCATTTAATGGAGAAGTCTGTTTCAGTGTTAACAGGAGAAATCTGTTAACAAGAGAGGAGAAATCTGGTAAGAAGCGAAATTAAGAAATCTGGACCCAAGAGAAGAGAAGTCTGAAGAACCAGGAAGAAATTGATATCCAATATAGGAGAAGTCTGGTTCGCTAAATGTGAGAAATCTGAACATAAAGCTAGAAGAAGTCTGAAACGGTTGACAGGAGAAATCTGATTTAGCAACAGGTGAAGTCTGAATAAGAACAAGGAGAGATCTGACTTGAAGTGAATAGGAGAATGCTGTTGTGAAGCAAATAGGTGAAATCTGATTTGTGTCTTGAATAGAAGAAATCTGGTAAAGCATATCTGGATGAAGTCTGATCAAGTGAAGTCTGGTACCAGATTTCATAAAAACCAGAAGTTGCGAAGCACAAACATAAAGATGAAATAAGTGCAATGTAACAGAAGAATTGATTCAGACTTTGCAATAAAAAGAAAAGACCCGATGAGGAAACAGAGAAGTCTGGAAGAAAGACAAAACAAAGAAATCAACAGTAGAAGAGAAACAGTAACGTTGAGAAATCAGGAACAGTACGAGTCTGAAGATGGCAACGTGAAATGAAGAAAAGAAACAGCAAGAAGTATAATCGTGAAACTAACAGACATATGGATCTCTGAAGAAGAAGAGATTGAACTAATTGAAGAAATCAAAAGTTTAATTCAATCGAACCAGATAATGTTCAAGCAAAGCAAAGCAAAGTAGAATCATGTGTTGCGCGAACAGTAATGTTGCTAATGAAGAGCGAACAATTGATGGAGAGAAGAACAAGAGAAGAACACAAATAGAAGATGCTTACAGTATGGTGAAAAGAAAAGAACAGCCTGCGTGGATATTGAAGATAGGAGAAGTCTGTTTTAGCAAATGAAGAGGATTTCCAGACGCAAGATTAGCTAAAGAAATCAATCCAGACGTTTCGTTAAACAAGAGAAAAACCAGTCGACTGGAACAAAGAACAAATACCAGTCGACTGGAACAAAAGAAGCAAAACCAGACGCAGATTAATTCCAGACGCAGATTAGTTCCAGACGCAGCAACATTTGAAGAATTCCAGACGCAGCAGTCGCTAAGGAAAATAAACCAGTCGACTGGAACAAAAGAAAAACTAGATGCTGCATTATACCAGTCGACTGGATTGAATAAAATTAAATCCAGACATTGCAAAGGAAATCGAAACAGACGCAGAAGAAATAAAGAAAACAGAACCAGTCGACTGGAAGTTAAGCAAACCAGATGAAAGAATTAAATTCCAGTCGTTGAAGATTGAACCAGACGCTGTGAACAGAGTTAATACAGGCGCTGCACAGAAGAAGCAATGATACAGACGCAATGAACAATAAAATGAACCAGACGTGAATTAATCAAGACGCAGCGCAAGGAACAAAAAGAAATCAGACGTGAGAAGAAGATTATTCTGTCGTGGAAAAGAATGAATCAGTAGAAAAGTATTCGTTCAGCAATTGACGTATTATATGAGAGAAATGTAACGGAAGATTGATACAGAAATTGAAACAGAGATATTGTGAAGAAGATATTGCAAACAGAGATTTGGAGAAATGATTCAATACAAAGAATATCGACAGAAAGCTAAAATCTGGAAGATGGTCATGATGAGAAGAAACAGAAGTGCAAAGTTAAATCCAGAACCAGCAGAGGAAGAAAAGTCGTGCTGATCATTCAGCAGAAGAAGGAGAACCAGGAAGAAATCAATACAAGTGAACATGAAGAACTGGAAAAGATCGAACTAATTGAAGAAATGTAAGAGAAGATTGATACAGAATTTGAAACAGAAAAGTTGAGAAGAAGTGAACGAATCTTCTATTGTTAAAGCGAAGAAACGAAATTTAACAGAAAGAGAAGGAAAGAGTCTGAACAGAAAAATCGAAGAAGTCTGGAAAATGGTGAAAAGAAAAGAACAGCTTGCGTGGAGTTTGGAGAAATGAATTTGATGAAATCAGAAAGTCTGCAACACAAAGAAAAGTGATGAACAGTAGATGTTTAAAGACGCAAAGAAGAGAATGAAACAGCAGACATCGATCTTACAAGAAGAAATCGGTATTGAGCAGAAATCAGTAATGTTCAAAAGCGAACAATTGATGAAGAGAAGAATAAAAGAAGTGAGCGAAGCAGTAGAAGTGGCCGAACAATCGAACAGAAGATTAATTCAGTGTTAACAGAAGGATAATGTAGAAACCCGATGAAGAGAAAAACAGCAGCGATTTAACTGGTATATTGAACAGGAACGTTGCAAAGAGAAATCAGCAGATGCAAAGAAAAGAAAATTCAGCAGTAGTCAAGATGGAACAGCTGTTACGCACTAACAATAAAGAAATAGAAGAGGAGCTGTTGGAATAAAGAAAAGCTTGTGGAACGTAAAAGCCAAAACAGAAAAAGACAAAAAGCATTAAAGAAAAAGGACACAAGGACAATCCCTGTCGGTACTTTAGAGAACATCTTTCAACGGGAAGAATTTGTGTCAAATGGATTAACTTGAATCAAAGGCTTTATAAGGTGAAGAAATTCAAACAGAGAAGGTGCTGCTGACCATTATTATCTCTCGCATCTTCTACTGGAATTTCATATACACTCCATTGAAGAACAATCGAGTTCCAGTAGCCAAATCTCGAAGAACATTCCTTTTGTTCTTAACAGATTTCATCTTCGAGATACATATTCTGGTTTACATTTGTAAACTATTTTGATTGATTCAAAACCAGAAGATTACAGCACTCAATTGTATCAAACTCATTGTATATTCAATAGTTGAGTCTGTAACGAATTGCTAAGTGTAGCAGTTCGAATAGCCAAGTTTATTGGTGTTCGCAGTGTGTATCTGCGTAGGTGGAGATTGTACACAGCAGAGACGTCTGCTTGGTGTAGTGTGTTTCTAGGAGTCCATACAGGTGCTGCTTGTGTGGGTGGGTGTTTGCAGACTGCCTGTAACCATCAAAGTCTTCTAGTGGAATCCTTCCGAGGAGGAAGAAGGGGAGACGTAGGATATTGATATCCGAACTTCCAGAAACAAATTCTCTGCGTAGGTGGAGATTGTACACAGCAGAGACGTCTGCTTGGTGTAGTGTGTTTCTAGGAGTCCATACAGGTGCTGCTTGTGTGGGTGGGTGTTTGCAGACTGCCTGTAACCATCAAAGTCTTCTAGTGGAATCCTTCCGAGGCGGAAGAAGGGGAGACGTAGGATATTGATATCCAAACTTCCAGAAACAAATTCTCGACTCTCTTTTACTTACGTGCATTACATTTATATTACTGTTCACTGTTCAATCGGTTTTATTCCACACAAACTTGTTAACCGAGAAAACAGAAGTGACCGAGAGCCACACAAATCTGGTAAAACAGATTTGTGTTTAGCGTGACTTGCTAAAAAAAGATTTTAAGGTTTTCAAAAATAAAAATCGAAGGAGTTCATTCACCCCCCCCCTTTCTGAACTCCTATTACTTGTTTTGATCCTATTT
>KQ990127.1:70941-84260 GCA_001598015.1 Dorcoceras hygrometricum
TAGAATCTTACTGGCCATAGCCGCATGGTACGACTATGAGATATGGCAAATGGATGTGAAACTGCGTTCCTTAATGGAAACATTAAGGAAGAGATCTATATGATGCAGCCTGAGGGTTTGACATCTGTAGGAAGTGAGCATAAGGTATGCAAACTTCAGAGATCGATCTACGGTCTCAAACAAGCATCGAGGAGTTGGAACCTGAGATTCGATGAAACAATTAAGGAATTTGGTTTCATCAAGAATCCCGAGGAGCCATGTGTATATAAGAAGGTAGTTAAAAGCGCTGTGACATTCCTTGTACTTTATTTTGATGACATTCTACTCATTGGGAATGATGTAGGAATGCTGCAGTCAACTAAAGTCTGGTTATCTAGTATATTTTCGATGAAGGACATGGGTGAAGAATCCTATATTCTTGGAATAAAGATCTATCGGGATAGATTGAAACGGATGCTCGGACTCACCCAAGCTACCTACATCGATACCATACTTAAGCGGTTCTCTATGGAAGAGTCCAAGAGAGGACACCTACCTATGTGCCACGGGGTCATCCTATCTATGTCTATGTGTTCGAAGACTGATGAGAAGATAGAGAGTATGGCACGTGTGCCATATGCCTCGGCGATAGGTAGTATTATGTATGGCATGATCTCAACTAGACCGGATGTCGCATATACCCTGAGTGTCACGAGCCGTTACCAGGCCAACCCCGGCCAAATGCATTGGAAGGCTGTGAAAGATATTCTTAAGTACTTACGAATGACTAAGAATATGTTCATGGTCTATGGGGGTGGTGAACTGAAATTGGAAGGCTACACTGATTCTAGCTTCCAATGTGACGTGGAAGATTCGAAGTCTACCTCTGGATTTGTGTTCATGCTCAATGGTGGGGCTGTCTCTTGGAAGAGTTCCAAGCATGTTAGAGTAGATGCCCAACTAGCCAACTTGTGGCGTGTGGGTTTTGTTGACTCTTGTACAAACGATCTTTATATATGATATTCGCATTCTTTTATATGGCGTTCTTTACTTTCATTATGTGTGTAATGATTTATAATTGCGTTGAGTAAAGACCTAGAATGCACTATAGTGTATGTTAGATGTGATAGTGGATATGATGGCTATCATGAAACACATCTAATAGTCACTGTGATTCTGAATTCGTTCCTAGTCGATTGGGCCGTCAAAATAAGGATAAGGCCGCCCGAGCTTGAGACTAGCATCTGTGATGTGAAGTACCATGTTTCATTGGTAGGGAACATTGTGATGTTCTGAGCATGCAGATGGATAGTGACCTGGTGATCTATCGAACTACCCTCCTTCGGACTTTCCAAGTGGTTACCATTTGTCGAGTGGATAAGTCCGAGGTCTTGGTTGTACTGATTAGTCCTCACTACTCGAAACGTCATTGATAATCTACATGATAGGCGCCTCACTTTGACCCATTTGCCGACTCACTTGGGGTCTTTAGGCGGCGGGATTGGGTGAGGTCCTGATGCATGTAGGAGTCGATGCTTCGTTGTCGAGGATTCACCGCTCGCTCTCATGCGTGAATATCCTATGCTATCTGAGGGGATAATAGTGTATAAATCTTTGGCCAGAGTACTGGATATATTTTAGGTAAATGGGTTTGCCTAGTAACACTCGCGATGTCACTATTCGATCTCCAAAATGTATGCATAGCTATCGGATCTCTAGCGACTCTCGATTTACCAATGGTCGTTGATCTGATCGGGATATATGTGTTGAAGGACCGTACTGTACGCTAACCATGACCAACTGGTTCTTGCAGGCACTATCAGTGATACCTAGGGGATCATGGCGCGATGTTGCTAGGCGCTTTACCATGATCCGTTGGGAAAGTCCGAAATTGTGATTTCGGAGTCACAATGGTTGTGGGCCCACGACTAGCTGTATCCCTGAACCATTGAGGGTCACACAAGTACTGGATTCATGATTCCTGCACGGAAACTGAGCTCAATTCGTTGAGCATAGGAGGAGGATTTTAGGGAGTGCGACTTCCTAAAAGTCAACAGGGGTCAAATTGCGATTTTTCAAAGTTGAGGGGCATAACTGTCATTTTGGTCTAGGTGGTCTGAAAAATTGTTTTCGCATCATAATAGTCAGTTTTGGAAACTGATTCGATCGGTCCGATCTGATCGTCGATCGGAGTTATGCTGAAGCCACGGTGATGTGGTTGAACCGAATGTTCATATATTGGACTGGGCCCGCCCAGGTCCATTGGGCCGGTTCAAGCCCATCACTTATTTAATTAGACCTAGGGCTATCATGAGACACACACAAGATACAACCTAGCTCTCATAGCCGCCCACCCTCTCCCACACGCCTCACGCCGCCGTCGACCGCCCATCGCCGCCGGCCGCCGGTCGCCGCCGCCTTTGCCCGGTTTTTTGCGTGATCGGACTTGTTTCAATCACCGCGACGAGGAGAATCCGTTCGTGCTAAAATCTGTCAGATCTTCTAGTGCAGATTGACGGAGGAAGATTGTTTCCGGTCGTGGACCTGATTGACGATCTACCGCCGCCTACCGTTTGAAGTGCCGGTTTCCTCGTGAAACTGGTCGGAGCCAGGCGCCTAGATGCCAGCAAGGTAGCAATTCGATAAACGCCCTATGAATGTTTATTGATTTTTGAATGTACTGAACGTTTCTCGGGGCAACTTTTGATTTTCGCTGTGCCCCCGGGAAATGGGATCCGGATCCGCCATTGTCGCCAACACGTAGCTCCCAATTCATAGTTTCTGCGCTGCTGTCCCTGAGATTTTGTGCGTTATTGTTTAGCAGGTTCTTGGATCTGTGTTGCTCGAGACTTCGTTGTTGTAATTATAGCTCAGAGTTGAGGTACGGATGTGAGCTTGTTTTACAGCGTTGGATTTGGCATGGATATAGACGCGGCCACGGTCCGGGTCGAACCGTGACCCGACCTGGAAGCGGCCCGTGGTCAACGGGCCGGTTAACCGGGTCATCGGGTTTCGACCCGGACCCGGACCCGGACCGGACCCGTATAGAAACGGGCCGGTTCCGGTTTACAATATGTTCGACCCGACGGGTCGTGCAAATTTAAAAAAAAAATCGAAATTTGAAGGTAACGTTCGACCCGTCGGACCCGGTGGGCCGACACAGCGGGCCGACCGTTACCTAATAAAAAAAATAATTGTGCATAACGGTCGACCCGGCGGGCCCAACCCGCCGGGCCGATCGTTGGAAAATTAAAAAAAAAAATTAAAAATTTTACCTATAAATACCCCATACCTCCTTCACTTCATTCCACACCAATATCTCTAATCTCTTCTCTCAATCTTCTTCTATATATCTCAATTCTTCTATATCTAAATCTTCTATCTCTCAATCTTTTTTCTTTCTATCTCATATTCTATCTCTCAATCTTTTTGTATACTATCAAATGGTGGAATCAAGTCGTCGTGGTGGGGGCAAGGGAAAATCTGTTGTTTCCCCTACGAGAAATGTTTCTCCATTAAACATCCAAGATCTTGATTTCCTATTCGACGACGACGATGAAAATACTCTTCAAGATGTTGAAGTCCAACCAACTTTTCAACAATCTCAAGGAACTCAAGGTAGCACATCGATACCGTCGGCGCCTACGGTATCGATGGGTGGGAGGTCACAAAAATCCGGCATCTTCATCAAGCATTTTGATAAGGTGACACTTCCCTCTGGTGATCTTCAAGCTATTTGCAAGTATTGTTCAAAAGCCTACAAATGGAAACATGGAGGAGGATATGGCACCTTGATCCGGCACATCGAGAAGAATCATCCGGTAGAAATTGATATTTCTAGATATCAAAGTCAAATACCTACATTTTCATCCCAATCTGGTAACGAATCTCAACTTTTTAAATTTTCTGAATCTGACTTTAGGGATGAAACTGCTAGATTTGTTGTTGTAGAACAACTTTCTTTTAGTTTGGTGATAAATTATCTTTTCAAAACTGGCTTTCATCTAGTGCTAATCCTGCAATTAGACGCATCCCACGTAATACACTAAAACGCACAATTCACAAATTAGTTGCTACACAAAAGAAGGAATTAATTAAAGAATTTGCTAGTTTAGATAATAAAGTTTCTTTGTGTTCTAATATTTGGAGTGGCAATTGGCAATCTTGCTCGTACATGGGAATTACTTGTCATTGGATTGATAATGCATGGAATATACAAAAGCGTTTGCTTGCATATCGTTGTTTCAATGATCCACACACTGCACAAAATATTTCCCATCTGATGTTTATTATTTTAGAAGAATATGGTTTGACTTCCAAAATTTTTTCAATTTCTTTTGATCATGCAAGTGCCAACACGTGTAGTATTGATGAATTAATGTGTCAACCATCGATAGGTGGTAAATTTTTTCATATTAGATGCACATGTCATATTTTTAACTTGTGTGTACAAGATGGACTTAGAAGTTTAGAAACTTATATTAAACCAATTAGATCTGCAATACATTATCTGTGGACACATCCCCAAATTATGAAACAACGGGGTAAATTTTGTAAATTAAATGGCATGAGGGCGAAACGATTTGCACGCGATGTTCCGACACGTTGGAACTCAACCTACAAACTTTTGTTGTCTACTTTTGAATATAAAGATTTATTATGTGGATTTTTTGGCCAATTTGTTCAATCTTCTAGTCTTTATTTATATGCAAACCAATGGAATATTTGCACAACAATATGTGAAATTTTAAAAGTCTTTAGCGATGCCACTGATCAAATTTCTGGTGTTTATTATCCTACATGTCATTTAGTTGTAACACATCTTTGCAATGTTGCATGTATTTTTTGCGAACATTTAACTTCTAATGAGCCCCCATTAATAGAATGCATTATTAGTATGAAAACAAAATGGAAAAAATATTTTTTAAATATTCCTGATATATTTTTATGTGCTATAGTTTTAGATCCTAGACTTAAATTAGATGGTTTAGGTGAATTGCTTACATTGTACTATGATTCCTTGGATCCAATTACTGACGCTTGCCCTTCTTCTTCCATGATTATTTCGAGTGTTAGACATAATTTAACTGAAATTTATACTGAATATAATGAAAATTATGGTTCACAAGTTGCTACACAAACACAACACACCACCTCTAGTATCATCACATCGCGACTAACCAAGGCCCAAAATTTAATTCGTGACCGGACGAAACGTCCTCAAGGATCCTCAAGTCCCAATCTGGAACTTGAGAATTATTTAACTACTACTTTTGATTTTAGTGCTACAGACGACGATGACACTTTCGACATACTGAGATGGTGGGCTCAAAAGAAACAAGTATATCCCATTTTGTCTTTAATGGCAAAGGAGATTCTTGCTTGTCCTGTTTCAACGGTTGCAGTGGAGCAAGCATTTAGAGGAGATCTACTATTAGGCCAGAGAATTTGGAAGTCCAATGTCTTCTTAACGATTGGTCGAGAGCTGCCTCAAGAACACAAGACCAAGACGAGACAAATGACGACGAAGACACCGAGGGCACTTCTGGAACAACAACTGGAGGAGGCACAAGTGAATGTGATTAGTCAAGTTGCCAATATAATTCGTTTTTTACTTTCTATTGTAATTTTAACTTATTTGTATCGTTATTCAATTACATTTATTTTTTTTACATTTCAAATTTCAAATTCAAATCTCAATTATTATTCGGAACCGGCCCGTGGCTACATGGATATGTGTAATTGCTTGCTGTTCCGTGGTGCAGTGTATGCTTTGTGTTGCTTGTTGTTATCTGTTGCATCTGCACTCACTCATGTATCATGTTGAGCTCAGATCTTGTTAGCCGTGCCTTGTTGTATTTGATCTGTGTGTACCAGGATGCCTGTTTGGAGGTCGAGCGGGTAAATCCCGTCACCCTCATCTCCCTGCTGGGATCTGTTAGCCACTATGAGCGGAGTAGGTAGCTCCCACACCTCATGAGTTGGGCAACAACAGGTTGAGCTATGTTTTGCATATGGTACCGTGTGCTGAGACGAGTGGGTAGCTCCCATTTACTCACACACCCCGTGGCCACCATTGCTCAGTTGCTCTGTTGATGTCATTGATCTGTTCTTGAGATTCCTTTGGCTCCCTGCCTTCGGTTGTAGCCTCATCTCATGCATAGCATTGCATATTATTTGTTGCTGTCTTATGTTGTTTTTCAGTTGCTCTCCATACTGGGGTTTGACCCCGTGTCCCTATGGGCTGGTGTTTGTTTGCCTATGTGTGTTTTCAGATTACCATGATTTCACCACTGGTCGTGGAGTTGATCCAATTGGTAGTGCCCCGGGAGGTGGATATGTTGGCACAGCGGAGGATCCGGATCCCGCTCCCAGGGCGCAGCGGAAGAATTAAAAATTTAGGAGCCCGGGAACGGTCAATACACCTATATAATAATTCAAACATTCATAGGATGTTTAGAATATACCTGTCTGGCGACCAGGCGCCTGGCTCCGACTATTTCTCAAATGGAAATAGCACTTCTTTGGTTGATCCTAATCAGGTCCACGACCGGTTTCCAATTCCTTCGTTGGAATGCACTAGAATCCCAACGAATATTTCGCGAGCAGAACCTCCTCGCCAGGATGATCGCAACGAAGTGCGACGACGACGGCGGGAGGAGGGAGAGGAGGAGAGGGGGAGAATTTGCTGAATAGCTTTTGTTGTGTGTTTTTCTTTCTTCCTTCATGCCATATTTATAGATTGAGGGAAAGAGTTTGATGTAAACAAAACTGTGAACATTCATTTCAAGTAGAACTGTGAACATTCGTTTCAAATAGAACTGTGAACATTCGGTTCAACTCGAACTGTGAACATTCGATTCAACTCGAACTATGAATATTCGGTTCAACTCCCTCGATTGTGGTCTCATCATAATCCCGATCGATGATCAGATATCACCGATGTGCTCAGTTTACAAAAGTGATCATTATGATGCAAAATCAAATTTTCGGACCACTAAATCTATATATGACAGGTTTTACTGTCATTAGCTAAATATGGAAGTCCTACTCCCTTAGCTACTTTTTGGAAGTCATACTCCCAACCTTCCTCCTACTATACTCAACACTTTGAGTATCATATCCTTGTATGCACGGGAATTGGTAAACCAGTACACTGTGTGACCCTAAATGGTTCAGGGATACATCTAGCCGTGGGCTCACAACTCATTGTGAATCAGAAAACACATTTTTCTGATCTACCCATCGGACCATGGTAAAGCGCCTAGCAACATCGCCCCATGATTCCCTAGGTATCACTGATAGTGCCTGCAAGAATCAGTCGGTCATGGTTAGCGTATAGTACGGTCTTTTCAACTCATATATCCCGATCGAATCAACGATCATTGGTAAATCGAGAGTCGTTAGAGATTCGTTAGCCATGCATACATCTTGGAGATCAGAATAGCGACATCGCGAGTGCTACCAGGTAAACTCATTACACTGAAGCACAAGAGTACTCTGGCCAGAGATTTGTCACACTATTATCTCCACATATAGCATAGGATATCCACGCACTAGGGCGAGCGGTGAATCCTCGACAACAAGGCATCGACTCCCACATGCTTCGTAACCTCACCTAATCTCGACATCTGATGACCCTCACGGAGTCAGCAAACGAGTCAAAGTGAGGCAACTAATAATGTAGAGTCTCAATGATATTTCGAGTAGTAAGGACTAATCTATACAATCAAGACCTCGGACTCTCCAATCGACAAATGGTAACCACTTGGATAATCCGAATGAGGATAGCTCGATAGTTCGCCAGGCAAACCATCCATCTGCATGCTCAGAACATCACAATATTCCCTACCAATGAAACGTGGTACTTCACATCGTGGATGCTAGTCTCAAACTCGGGCGGCCTTATCCTCATTTTGACGGCCCAATCGACTAGGAACAAGTTCAGAATACACAATGACTATTAGATGTGTTTCATGATAGCCATCATATCCACTATCACATATAACATACACTATGATGCATTCTAGGTCTTTATCCAACAATTGTTAACATTATAAAATAATGATGATAAAGAATGCCATATATAAAATGCGAATTTCATAAACAAAGATTGTTTTACACAAAGAGTCATCAAAAGCCCACACGCCACAAGTTGGCTAGTTGGGAACCTACTCTAACAGGATAGAGTGTCCCGGTTATATGTAGTAGATGCATATGATATTTTCGTTATATTGTATTGTATCTATGTTGAGCGAGAGACTCATCGCTCTGTTTATTTGGGAGCCACTCTATGTTTGTATGTTGTATGAGATTTAGTTGGGTTTTAAGCGTTGTAAGACCTGTATTTTGAGTATTGAAGTATTTTAAATTATGTTATCCTTCAGTAGGCCAAAAACGAAAATTTTATCCACTATTTTATTGCTTCCGCTATTGTTTATTGTGTGGTTTAACTCTGAGTTGAGCACGAGGCCTGACAGAACAGAGCAGAACAGCTCAGGAAGAATAGCGTTCATCTCAGAGATGAAGTGCAGCGCAGATTTCAGCTATCAGTATGCAGTTCAGAGGTTAGAATAGATAAGCTCGGATCAGTTGAGAAGCGAACAACTCAGAACAGAACAAGCAGATTAGATCAGATGAAATCAGTTCAGAAAAACAGAATGCTAATCTGCTCAAAGATATCAGAACAGGCTTCGTATCAAACTCACTGACCAGCTCGGAGACCAGCTTAGACAAAATCAGCGTGTTCTATAAGTATGAACAACTCATAGTGATGGTCCCAGAAATAGGATCACTAAGTAAATAGGAGTTCAGAAGGGGGGGGGGTTGAATGAACTCACAACACTCCACGCAGACGCAGCTGCTGGTTTACAACACTTTTTGTTTTTCGAACTTCTTCACAAAGACAGTTCGTTACAGACTCAATCAAATACAACAATGAATACACTTTGTGAGTACTGTAAAATCTCTGGTTTCTAAGACAAAGAAACTTGATTCAATAATGTGAACCAGAGAATGACACTCGAAGGTATAACAGCGAATATCAAATGAATGAAGATTCTTCGAGTGCTTGAGCTTTGAATGCTTTCAACGAAGAGTAAGCTCTAGAGAAAGTTTGACAGCGTGACCGCAATAGATTAATGGTGAAAGATTTGTTCTTCAACACTGCTGCTGATATATATAGGCTTCGATTGCAATGGTTACAAAATTCTACAAGGAAAATAAATCCCGTTTGAATTGCTGCCAAAATTTTGCACCGTAAATCCTGCTCCGCTACAAGGTAAATTGCTCATTGACAGAGCCAATTTGTCTTCTTTCCATTTTGTGTAAGCGATGAAGAACGGTCTCTGTATATCGTACCATTTACCCAAAATAGTACACACGCTGTCTCCTTAATTCCAGGAAATAGTACGATCTTGAAGATATTTTCCTTGTTGAGTGAACGATCGTATTTGAATCTCTTATATGTTTGCGCCTGAAATTCCTTCTGTTTACCAGCTTTTACTTCGTCGTCTCAAATCCTGCGACTGGAAAAACACATGAGAAAATTTACCTGCTGATATGCATCTTGTTTTTTTCCACCGACTGGTCCTTTGTAAAACTCAACGACTGATTTCTGGTAACATCACTTTGCTATTCTCAAAGATCACCTGCTGGTAAATTCCACTGTAGCTGTCTGCTGGTTTCTCTTAGAAGAAGTACCTGCTGGTTGCACTGTAGCTTGCAACTTAGCTTCCTGCTGAATGCATTGTAGCCTGCTGCTGATTATAACCAACGCACAAACCATCTGCTGAATCTTTAGCACGACGTCGCTTCATCTCTTGCGTCTGGATCATCCATCGACTGGTTCTACTGTAGCTCCCTGCTGATTGATGACGTCACTGCTGATGTCATCTACGCTTAGCGCTCCAGCTGAACTTTCTTCATCTGCTGAAATATACTTCTGCTGATTTCTCTAAAGAATGCTTCTGCTGATTTGTCTAAGGAATGCTTCTGCTGAATTCTCTAAAGAATGCTTCTGCTGAATTCTCTAAAGAATACTTCTGCTGAATTGTCTAAGGAATGCTTCTGCTGAATTCTCTAAAGAATGCTTCTGCTGAATTGTCTAAGCCAATCAATACGCTGTCGTTTCAACTTAACCAAACGCTGTCGTTTCGCATTCTCCAACGAAATATACTAAGCAACTGCTGATTCTCTTCAAGAATTCTTTTCAACTGCTGATAAATAACTGTGCATTCCAACGATGTCGTTCCAACTTACTTGAACGCTGTCGTTTAGTACTCCTTAGCAAAATACGTTAAAACTCAAATATGTACCTGTGATCGAAACAAAAACACCTGCTGATTGCTCGCAAGGAATGTATCTGCTATCTTCGAGAACAAAACAAGCACTGATTGCATACCATCTGCTGATTTCCAACGAATACCCCAACTGCTGAAATATCACTTGTCGATTGATAAATGTTCTCTTGTTAGATGCGACAACTGATTATCCAAAAGCAACTTGTCTTATTTTTGTTATCACTAAAACTAATAAATTTTATCCTAACAATTTCCCCCTTTTTGGTGATGACAAAACTTCAGCAGCCGAGACAAAAAGATATGCAAAAATAAATTGCACACGATCCTAAGATCTTCTTCTTTTCAACAATCTCGCTTCCCTTCTCCTTCGTTCTCTATCTCGTTCTGCTGCTGTTTGTCTTTCAAGAGATTCAGCGTTTCGATCAGCATCCAGCACAGTCTCTACAATTCGTCTCTGAGCAATTTCAATCCTTTGCGCAATGGTGTTCTACCAGCACTACCACTCACAGCACTATCTCTGATTTGAACATCCGAAGGCTGTTGAGGTCCTCGGCTGCTACTTTCCCCCTTTTTGTCAGCACCGTCCCGATTAATATAATTTACAAGCTCGCTTAATTGGGCATGAAGAATATTATGATTTTCCTGTGCCTGAAACGCGTTTGAAAGAAGAACACACAGAGAGTGCAAATATGCGTCGAAGAAATTTTGCAATGTAAGGATACGATGAATAGGAAAAACCGTAAATATAGTAAAGAATGCTAAAAGTTTTGGAGAGAGAAAATATTTATGTTACTGTTTGCATGGTAAGACACGTGTCAACCATCCGTTAGCGCGTGCACTGTTGAAAATGATTTGAAAAAATTTCAAACATATTTGATCGTACGGTGTAAAATATTTTTCAAAATTTTAATAAAAAAGATATAAGAGAAGATGAATTCGCGCCAATGTTATAAAGTCACAGCTGGTGCAGTAGATCTAAAAACATTACTGCTGGATTACTATTTCGTTGAGGGTGGCAGGAGCTGGTCACATATAAGCATCAGCAGTATACATGCAACAGCTGAGTATGTCCAGTCGCAACATGTTCTGCTGACGTCACGCTTATTAAATCAGCTCCTGGTTCCCCCTACGACCAATAAACTCCCAACTCAAGGGACTTACATCAGCCGATAGGCTAGTCGTTCCCCCTGAACAACAGACCTACTGCTGATTAAGCGATGGCTAATCACCCTGCAATATGCGTTAGTACACAAAAAATCAAGGCAATTCAAGAAGACCTAAAATGTTTCTAAAATAAGAAAACTTAGCGTAAGGCTGTGGCTTTGTGAATATATCAGCAGCTTGCTGTTCAGTGGACACATATTACAGCCTGGCGTCCTTCTTGAGCACGCGATCTCTTATAAAATGATGCCTAATCTCAATATGCGTGGTCCGTGAGTGCAGCACTGGGTTCAGCATGATAGATATAGCACTCGTGTTGTCACAAAATATTGGCGCTCCAGAGGCATCAATGCCAAAATCCCTAAGCTGGTGCTGAATCCAAAGAATCTGCGCACAACAACTTCCAGCTGCTAAATATTCTGCCTCATCTGTGGATGTGGCAATTGAAGTATGCTTCTTACTGAACCATGAGATCAGAAGATCTCCAAGGAATTGGCATGTTCAACTAGTGCTATGCCTGTCAAATGCGACATCCTACGTAATCTGCATCACTATAACCGATCAGTTGAAACCCGGAGTCTTTGTGATACCAAAGACCCATGTTAGGTGTTCATTTAAGATATTTAAGAATTCTTTTAACAATGATATAATGGGATTGTTTTGGCTCTTCTTGAAATCTAGCACACATACAGACAGCAAACATGATGTCTGGTCTGCTAGCAGTTAAGTATAGCAAAGAGCCTATTATACCACGATAAATAGATACCTCAATGGCAGATCCAGCTTCGTCTTTATCGAGTTTGATTGTTGAACTCATCGGGGTTGCTGCTGCTGAACTGTTTTCCATTCCAAATTTCTTCAGCAGTTCTTTTGTGTATTTTGCCTGGTTAATGAAAATTCCATTTTCCAGCTGGCGAACTTGTAAGCCTAAGAAGAATGTCAGCTCCCCCATCATGCTCATCTCAAACTTGACCTGCATCAATTTAGAAAACTTCTTGCACAGGTTGGGGTTAGTTGACCCAAAAATAATGTCATCAACATATATTTGAACAAGCAAGACGTGATTATCCTTAGCAAATTTAAACAGCGTCTTATCTACTGTGCCTATTGTGAATTGATGCTCAAGCAGGAACTTAGTGAGTGTGTCATACCAGGCTCTGGGTGCTTGCTTCAACCCATATAGAGCCTTGTCCAGTTTGTAAACAAACTCAGGATTTGTATGATCAATGAAGCCAGGAGGTTGTGCAACGTACACTTCCTCTTTCAAGACGCCATTCATAAAAGCACTCTTGACATCCATCTGAAAGACTTTAAAATCTTTAAATGCAGCATATGCAAGGAACATTCTAATGGCTTCTAATCTAGCTACTGGTGCAAATGTCTCATCAAAATCTATCCCTTCCATCTGCCTAAAGTCTTGCGCTACCAGCCTAGCTTTGTTTCTAGTTACTATGCCATCTTCATTCAGTTTATTTCAAAAGACCCAACGAGTACCTATGACTGAATGATTTTTAGGTCTAGATACAAGTTGTCAAACATTATTTCGCTTAAACTGGTTCAATTCTTCCTGCATAGCTTCTATCCAGCTTGGGTCTGCTAAAGCTTCATCTATTTATTTTGGTTCTATATGTGAGATGAATGCAGAATCAAAAAGATCGTGAGATAGCTGGCCTCTAGTGCGAACAGGGGATTGAATGTTACCTATGACTTGCTCAGGTGGATGATTTCTATTCCACCGAAGATCAAGTCCAATGGGATTTATTCTTTGTTGTTCCCCCTGTGTTGCTGGATGAATTGCAACGACTGGTTCAGCAGTCGTTAATTGATGTTGTCCATTGTTTGTGTCTGCGACTGCTTCCAGCTGATGAGAGGTGCTTT
>KQ990128.1:24718-38098 GCA_001598015.1 Dorcoceras hygrometricum
CATGCTCAGAACATCACAATGTTCCCTACCAATGAAACATGGTACTTTGCATCGCAGATACTAGTCTCGAACTCGGGCGGCCTTATCCTCATTTTGACGGTCCAATCGACTAGGAACATGTTCAAAATACACAGCGACTATTAGATGTGTTTCATGATAGCCGTCATACCCACTATCACATCTAACATACGCTTTAGTGTATTCTAGGTCTTTACTCAACGCAATTGTAAATCATTACACACATAATGAAAGTAAAGAATGTCATACAAGAAAATGCGAATATCATATATAAAGATCGTTTGTACAAGAGTCTATAAAACCCACACGCCACAAGTTGGCTAGTTGGGCATCTACTCTAACAGAGTTTACCACTTTCCCCCAGATAGACATAGTGTGAGCGATAAAACGTAAAATTCATAACTAATTCATTTCTTGACCAAATCATTCCATGTTTGAACCTACATGACTCTAACTCAATGGGATAAATTCTGGACTCAACCTTGACCACACAGATCACCTAGGGTGACCTACACGACCCCCGACAACTCTATTGTTCATGCACAGAAATTCATAACTAATTCATTTATTGATCAAATCACTCTCTGTTTGGACCCACGTGACCCTAACTCAATGGGATATCTTCTGAACCTAGTTACACAGACCACCCGGAACGCTCTACACGACACCAGTAAGGCGTCTGGTCGCGCACATGCGGTAAACTGGAACACCCTACACTTTGACCTCTCACACCAGTCCACTTCCCTCGGCACCAGGACTCTACCAAGAGAACACAAAGACCCAAGCCTAACCCTAGATCTTACCCTAGCCACCCCAACCTGAACCGTGAGCCCCAAACCGTAACCGACCCTCAACCAAGACCTTATATCCCATCAACCACCTCTCTCTTGGCCACCACCATTCATCCCTTGCACCTCCATGGGCTCCAAGGCATCCTTCCACATGAAAATCGTCAGAAAAATACGTTGTAACATCAAAAACCATCAGATCATGAGAGGATCCAACAACCATGCAGGCAACATACATAGATTGAAAGGTGCATCAAAGAAAAACGTTGTACTTGTCTTTATTCTTAAAACTTACAACCACGACGTCACGAGGCTTGAAATGAGATGGAGGAGCAGCAGAAAACACGCTGGAAAGTGGAGTCTGAGCTTGAAATTTGACGGAAAAAGGTCGGGGGAGGAGGAAGCTTTAGGGAAGGAGGGAGCCCTAGTTTCTCTCTCTCTCTCTATTTTTTTTTTTGGAAATAAAGTAGTGTTTTAGTGTGTAGGGTGGCCGATCTGAATGTTAGGGAAAATGGGCGGGGATTATTTGTTTTTAATTGGGTATAATGTGTGTGTAAAGTTGTTATTTTACTGACCTTTTAAATAAGCTTGTAATCTATCCTCCCAAGTATTAACTTTTGAATCGAAATTTCTTATAACATTTACGATGAGTTCAAGAATAAATTTTCATTAAAATGTTTTTATCTCGGTGTCCTCATTTCTTCCTTTCCAGCCTCATATCATAAAAACTAAAAGTTTTAAAAGCAGCATCATCAACTATTTAAATAAATAAAATAACATGATCATGAGATGAAAATAATAATATTACTACTATTAATAATAATTATAGAGCATGTGACTTAAGGAAAAAAATTTACGGACATTACGATAGTAAAGAATTCACGATATTGAATCATTTTTTCACATATTATCTTAACTTTCTTTAAGAAGAAAATACAGAGGCTATCAGTTATTCTTGCATAACAGCATGATCAAAAACTCTCTGTGCGACACTTAGGAACATCACTTCCAGTTGAAGTGACAATACGATATCATTGTTGTTTTACCTTAATAATAATTGGTAATCTATTAAAAACTATGGAATACTATGATTTGATTATGAGTAACTTAAACATAATTGGGTACTATTACGCATAGATTAAACATAAAATCACAAGATTCAAATATTGATTTGTGTAATAATTTTATTACAAAGTTCTTGATAATAAATAATCATAGAGAATTATATGAATACGATGATTAGGTAAATAATTGAGATTTATTTAACATTTATAGACATTTTAATTTGAAAGTATGAAGTGTTGTGATATGAAGATTAGACAAATACTTGAGCATACTTGATTAAAACAAGTCGTTTACATCTTGTACTATGTTTTCATGGTTTACTATTAGACAGAGTTGACTAGATTGTTACATTAAAGTAAAAAAAAATATTAGTCCTTGAGAATCTGTAGCATAATTAATTTCAAATACTAAAAAATATTAAAATTTAAATCTGATTTGGGAGGAAAACATAATTAAGACGGAGGACTTCAACCTCACTACTTCTATATTTTTACCTCCTTCAACTCTTAAATCCATTCTCATGAGGAGATATTGAAACACAATTTTATCGTAATTAGAAATTGATTGAAATAGTAGTAACTCGACCGAAATATAAAAATATTTTGGTCAAATGGTCAATTAAAATCTGATTTTTGGGAAGAAAATCAAGAATAATAAGAAGGATTTTTGGTGTTTAGTTCATAAGTAATGATGTTTAATTTACAAGTGAGTAAAACAAATAAAAAAATCATGAATAAAGAGCTAGAATCAAATCTATGCTGCAAGTTTGATCTTGGAAAGAGAAATAATCTGGAAATTTTATGGAAGAGATAGAAATGTGATAATAAAGTTGGAGTAATTTGGACATTTTTATCGCTTGGGGAGTTGAAACTAAAAAAAGTTAAAAGTAGGGAGCCTTTACTGTAAATAACTATCAGAGGGACATAATCATAAATGAAACTAGGGTGGACGATTTTCTCCGAATATATATGATTACTTATAACAAAAAACTAATTTCACTTAATAAATTGCATCATCATCATCATCATCATCATCATCATCATCATCATCATCATTATTATTATTATTATTATTATTATTATTATTATTCCAAAGAGTTGAACAGTTTTTTTTCGAAAAATGAGAATTAAAGAATTTATGATAAACTTGTAGTAAGGTAAATATCGGAAAGAGACAATGGACACGTGTAGGCACTTATGGAGGGGGTTGGGGAGGGGGAGTAAAGCATGGACTTCCGCCTGTTGGTTGCGAGATAGCCATTCAGTGAAGAACCGACAAAAATCTATACAGCATAACGTAATTAATATTCCTCCTCTTCCCTTCTCCTTGCTCTCCAATGGCCTCCGATTCCAAGGAAATCGCCTTCGACCTGCAGGCTTTCCGCATATACAACGACGGAAGCATCAAAAGATTCATCCCTATTCAGTTTATACCCCCCTCCGACGACCCAAACGCCGCCGTCCGATCCAAAGACGTAGTCATCGACTCCGAAACTGGACTTTCCGTCCGTATTTTCATGCCGGGACGCCGCTGCGATGCTAATCAGAAACTCCCCCTTGTGGTATACACCCACGGCGGTGCGTTCTGTATTGGATCGGCCACCGGCCTTACGTATCACAATCACCTCACTAATTTAGTCGAAAAGGCGAAGGCCATCGCGGTTTCCGTTCAGTACAGGTTGGCTCCCGAGCACCCTCTGCCGACTGCGTTCGACGACTCGTGGGCTGCTTTCCGGTGGGTCGCGGCGCACGCCACCTCCGAAGGCCCGGATCCATGGCTGAACGAGCACGCCGATTTCCGACGAGTGTTCGTTGGGGGAGACAGCGCCGGAGGAAACATAGCGAACGACGTGGCGGTCAGAGCCGGAGACAGCAAGCTCCCTGGCGTGGAAGTGGAGGGGATTTTTCTGGTGCATCCATGGTTCGGAGGTAAAGAGGAGGATAAACTGTACAAATTATTATGCCCGACGAGCAGCGGCCGGGACGATGATCCACGGTTGAACCCTGCGGTGGACCCACGAATAGGGAAGATGGCGGGGCGGCGCGTACTGTTCTTCTTGGCGGAGCAGGACTCTCTGAGGAACAGGGGAATGGCCTACTCCGAAGGACTGAAGAAGAGCGAGTGGAGCGGAGAGGTGGAGATAATGGAGAGCCTCGGAGAGGGACACTGCTTCCATTTGTTCAATCCCAACAAGGACACGGCTGCGGCTCTCGTCGATCGGCTCGTTGCATTCATCAATGGCCGTTAGATTCTACCAGGTAAGAAATATAATCTGATATTTTAGTTTACACACTAATTTTTGTCCAACTGTTTGTTCAAAAAAGTTATTTCCTGGCTTAAACATCTTTTTAGCAATTAATTTTCTAATTAATTGTTAGAAAATTAATTAGACACTAATTTTAGTTTGCACTTTTATAGATTTTATTTATTATTTCTCAGAATGTTTGCTTCTACAATTCTACCATACCTTTATTTCTATATTTGACCAAGAAAAGAGAATATTCAAATATAATTCTTCTTTGCGTGTAGAATAACTTCTTTAAATATAGACATCGCGTGAGCACCGAGGCCAGGGCATAAATTGATTCATTTTGTCTATATATACCGGTGTATTTTGACGATGATTTGGAGAATATAGTTAATTGTTTAGCTTCTGCTCGTACTGTTAATACTTTTTTTAAGTTGTTTACATTTTTTATTTTTATTTTTATAATTTTTATTAATGTATTCTAATGGGAATTTTAATATATCAAAATGTTTATAGTTATTTTAATATATATAGGCTTGGGATCCAACTTAATAAATTCGAATTTTAATATATATAGGCTTGAGATCCAACTTAATAAATTCGAATTTTAATATCAGTCGCTCAATCCTTGTACTTTTTGTCATTTAACAACAAATGTACATCTAATGTATTTTGCAAGCTCCATCAAATACTTCTTCTTTCCACTCTATAAGGCAATTCTCATATTTCAACAACTCTGTCGTATGTTGGTTGTTGCCTTATATATCTAAACGTTCATAAATGTTCTCTAAAGTCAAAAACTCGATACATGTTCTTATATGATCTAATGAAGTTCTCATTGTCTTCACTCTTCTCTGCATAAGTTATCTGAACTGATTCGCTCATCTGATATGTTCGGTTTTTCTATTTGATTTGAACTCCGATATGTTCTTGAACACCAGATCTGAATTGTTTCTCTTCCGTTCCGTTCTGATTAAAGAAACGTCCAAACTCTCTAACCTGTTCTGAATAAAATCACTAATGTTCTATTCCAGATAAGTTTTGAGTTTATCATTTTACTGTCACCAAATGTAGATTAATTTGTTCCAATTATTGATATTACAAATTAAATATGAATAGAATAAAGTTACTTTTATTATCAAAAGGCTTCTTAACTAAATAAGAATAATATATAGTAAAAATGGTCCATCATTATTATAGTTATTATGTTTTATAATTATAATAAAAATATTCATAATCATCATTATTATTAAATATTAATAAGTATCGATATTCTTTCATTATTACAACTATTAATATCGAAAAACTAATATAAAAAATAATAATATTAGCAGTGTTGGGTTCAGAATAAATATAAAATCTGGATTTTTATTATACAAAAATTTTATTTCATATTTCTAACGTGTGATATGATCGAATAAAGACAGATCGGAGTTTAGAGAGTGATGAATAAATTCCTTTAAAATTGACCTATAAAACGTTTGAAGTAGATTATCTAAATTATCAGTTGATTGCAGTTCTTAGTTTAAGTTGGTCTCTTGAGAAATAAAAAATTAATAAGAATTAGCTCAATTGATCGGTTAACAAGTAAATAGTAAATAAACTTAAAGCAGTAAAAAGATAAGAGATTTCTTTATGGAAGTTTGAATCAAAATCGGTTAAATAGTTCTCTCATTCTTTCAAATTGGAAGGATTTCCATTAGAAGAGTTTGAATAAAATAATATATAATCACCCGATCAGTCAGACCACGTTAGAGATGAACTCCTAGTCACTCTCAATTGATAATAGAACACTCTTCTTATCTTATAATTAGTATCTAAAGCTTCTAAAGATATTACAATGCAGTGAAAGCCTAAGCATTTGGGCTAAAGTTGAAATAGAACACTCAATTAAATTACAAATAAAGTATGTTTCAAGAAAATAGGATCCAAGTAGGCTGGCTTGTAAGCGTAGAAAGTTGGATTGCTAGAGAGACAGATATATCTTCATTTTTATCTCATCTATATTTATAGTATTCGAGTTCAAACGATATTAAATATTATCAATAGACACAATCTATGAATCCTCGTATTTTTGTCTCCAAATAATTAATACATATTTAAGACTTGTATTATCTCCGTACTGACGCATTAAGTGCAACTTACTTTTGCTTTAAATAGGCAATCCTCGTATACTACCAAATCTGATACATTCTGATTGTTTACCTGAGTTGCTCAAACGATTATAAATGATCTTCTTAAGTCAATGCATCGGATTCAGCTCTGATCTGACTTAGTACAAGCACCAATATGATTTGCTCATGTGTATTAATCTGCTGTTGATCTGAACTGATACCCTAAGCTGACTTGATCCTCTAAGATGTTCTGCTTAATCTAATCTGAACTATTATTTCATATAGACTTGAACTGAGCTACTCTTGTAACGCCCAGAAAATCCATAAATCCACGAGACGTTTATAAAAATATAGGAGGGTTAAACTGCTATTTCAGTTTGTGCCTAAGCTTAACCTTCTAGCTTTCGCCTGAGCTGTTTTGCTTCGATTTTGTGTTCAGGGCGGTTCGCGGGCGGTCCGGTCGAGAGTGACCCAAGCACGGTCTCGTTCTCTCTTTTAAAAATGAAAAAAAAATTGTTTTAAGTCCTATAATGATTGCTAATGGCACGCTTAAACTTTTCATTAAATACTGACAGCACGATTAAACCTTTCCGTTACATAAAATCATAACTGTTTGCGTTTGGACTAGACAACGCTTGCTATACCCGGCGGTTGACATTCTATAGCAGTTACAGTGTTGTCCATCCCACAAAGCAATAAAAATATTTCTCAAAATTTCTCTCTCGATCGTGCTTGTGGAAGAATTTCCCTGCAACCCGTCAACCAGCACAGGCTAGTATAATCTGTTTCTTGCTGCAACTGTGAAAGCGTATTATTGATCTTCGTTTCTGCATGTTGTCTGCTTTATGTTGCAATTATTCAGAGTTTTGAGCATGTTTAAAAAGGTTTCGCATCGCGTGAAGCGGGTTCAATATGTTTTCAAAGAATTTTGACAGAAAAGCTTGCGACGGTGAGATGTCGTCTTTTTCAAAATGACTGGGTTGTACGATGGTACCTTCAAATAGAGTTCTCTATTTTAATTCTAGAAAGTAGTTTGTGTTGAATGTTAGGATGTGGTTCTGAGCAGATGTGCGAAGCTCGTTTGGTTAGAGCGTTGTTCTAGTTGATAAACTTAGCTAATCTGTTCGAATTTCTCCAAGTTGGTTCCGGTATTCGCGCTGGGTGGCTAGGGTTGAGAATTTGAGCGAATGGGCAAAGCTGGTCTCATTAGAACCATGTTCTGATTCGATAGGCTTAGTGAATTTGTTCGAAATCTCGTAAGCTGGTTGTTTTTCCTCTTCGAGCTGATTCTTGCGCTCGTAAGCAGTTGTTAATTTCCCTGAGCTGGTTTTACGACCCTAAGCTGTTATCTTTCTCTCCGAGCTATTTCTCCACTCGTAAGTTGTACTTACACTCGTAAGCTGTTTTTTTATACCCGTAAGTTGTTCTCTTATCTCCTGAGGTGTTTCGTGTTCGTAAGCTGTTTTCATGTTCGTAAGCTGTTATTTTCTTTCCTGAGCTGTTACCCCTTTTTCTTTGAGTTGTTGCTGAGCTCGTGAGCTGATTTTCTTTACCAGTATTTTCGCATTTGTGAACTGTTTTTCACTTTGCCATAATTTCGATAATCCCCAGAGTTGTTTTCAGCGCACACCCAGTTAATCTTTTAGATGGTAAATCAGAGTTTTCTTTAGCAGTGCGAACCGCTTGCGTGCGATCTGTTGGAAAATATTTTAATGTAATAAAAGAGCAGGGATATGAAGTAGTTGGGTTGAAGTTTTCCCGCCATAGTTACAGTTTTAAAGGAAATATCAAAGTTTTATGATATGTGGCAAAGATAAGACAGACGGTCACAATTTACGGGAGTGTGGTATCGGTCGACCGGCCGGTGTGCCCCTCCAATAGAATAGAAAAGATTAAGGGCGATAATTCCCCAGATTTCCTGATATCAGATGATAGCTTGATCAAGCGACTCGACCTAAGTAGAAGCTTCTGCGCCACATATCATACAGAAAAGATTTACGGGTTATTGTATAACCGAAGTTTACATTTATGATGTTTTATGCTTACTTCCCTTGAGTTAAAGCTCATGTTAGTTTCGTGTGAAATTGTTAGCACCAGAGTTACCTGCTGAGCCCCTAGGCTCACTAGCTTTCATGGTTGCAGGTAATAA
Source organism: Dorcoceras hygrometricum (assembly GCA_001598015.1). Lineage (NCBI taxonomy): Eukaryota > Viridiplantae > Streptophyta > Magnoliopsida > Lamiales > Gesneriaceae > Dorcoceras > Dorcoceras hygrometricum. The sequence goes on from KQ990128.1 coordinate 33,101, forward strand.
TGACAGTTGAGAGCTGGGAAGCGCAAGCTGGACAGACAGGGGAGTGTGTTTATCAATGACCGGCGCTTCTAAGTTACCTCCAGATGGTTTAGTATTGATTTCCGCTATGAAAAACGTTGATGTAACAGTTTTTTTGTTTTAAGATGTTCCAGAACAGATTCCGAAACATTTGTGTTATGACTTTATGAGACAGCAGTTCTGTTTTAGCTCGTTTTACTCTACTGTTTTTACTGGAGATTTTGTTGTGATCTGATTCCTTTCCATTCGATCACCCTAGGTTAGTCGGGTTTGATTATATAGCCCAGGGTTGAATTCCCCTACTTGAACCAGCACGCCCGCATGCTCATTTTATTCTAAGCTGTCTCCAGATCACGCATCGCTACGCTTGAGCTCATCCATCTTGCGTGTGCTTCTCTCCTGCTGATCCAACGTAGATCCCATCAGCCTAAGCTAGTGTCTGCGAGCCAAAAATTTCAGTCGTTTTCTCGATTAAGCCCCTCAATTGTATTCCTTCATGCTTTAGACATCGTTTTTCCTAAAATAGATGGACTAGGGCGTCACAATATGGTATCTGAGCATGATCCTTGAGATAAACACTTACCTTCAGTCTGGGACAGCTTTCGTCGATCGCTCTCTGCAGTTTGTAAGTTGTTTTAATGTTATGAGCTAAGTATGTTTTCTTCTTTATGGTCACGTGGTGGATTTGGGCAAGTTACAGATAATGTCCGGGCGAGGAAGAGGTAGAAGAAACCACATGTCTGGAGAAGATAATGCGGATGATAACAGTCGCCTCTTAAACGGGATGGCGCAGCTGTTGGATCGTTTTCTAGAGCAATCCATCCAGAGTTGTGGGCAGTCACCTAACAGGGGACCTAGACCAGAGGACCCCCATGAGCGATTTAGGCGCCAGCGACCTCAAGAATTTAAGGGTAAGACCGATCTAATGGAAGCTGAAAGTTGGATCATGTCCATGGAAGATATCTTCGAGTATCTACGGATGCCTGAGCTGGAAAGACCCAGGTGTGCTGTGTTCATGCTGCGAGGAGACTCCAGGATCTGGTGGGAAGGTGCAAAGTTGACAGTGGATTTGGACACTCTCACGTGGGAAGAATTCAAAAGGGTGTTCTACGACCAGTTTTTCACGGCAGATGTGCGAGCTAGCCTGAGGAGGGAGTTCTTGACCCTGAAGCAGGGGAGCTTGACTGTGCAGGAATACGCCCGCAAGTTTGAAAGGTGGTGTTACTTTGTCCCCTTGATTGGTCTTGATGCGGAGGAGAAACTTCGCCATTTCATGGAGGGTCTACGACCCGCTCTCAGACAAGGTGTTTGGCTAGCCAGGCCTGGAGATTTTAGGACTGCAGTTGATTTGGCACTACGAGCGGAGCAAGATTGGAAGGTGGTGGAAGAGGAACGTCAACAGAGACGTCAAGCCTTCCAGTTTAAGGATCATAGGTCTTTTAAGCGTCAAAGACCAAGCAGCAGCAAAGGCCCCAAGGGCAACGGCCCCAACAACCCAAGCCTCTCAATGCAGTGCCGAGAATTGATAACAGGCCAGTCTGCCCGAAGTGTAGCAAGAACCATGTTGGCGAGTGCAAAGCTGGCCAGAGGGTGTGCTAAAACTGCGGTGCCCCAGATCATTTCGCCAAAGACTGTCCCCAGAACCGGCAACTTATTGTTGGCCGAGCCTATGTGATGACTGCGGAGCAAGCAAATCCAGAAACCGCAGTGGTGACAGGTAAAATCATCATCTCTGGTAACCCAACTACTGCTTTATTGGATTCGGGTGCAACCCACTCTTTCATATCAGAATCTTTCTCTAAGAAATTGCATGACCAACCCGAGCTGTTAGTAGTAGGATACTGTGTAACTGTACCATCAGGAGAAGAGTTATTAACCCGTAGGATATTTCGCAATCTGGAACTTAGTCTTCAGGGGCATTTAGTGTCTATTGACTTGATAGTGTTACCTATGCCTGAGTTCGACCTGATATTGGGTATGGATTGGCTAACTAACTACGGGGTAGCCATTGATTTCAAGAGGAGAGTAGTAGAAGTGAAACCACCGCGAGGGAGCCAGTTCTCGTTTGAAGCTGCTCAAGGTAGCAGAGCACCTCGATTAATTTCAGCTTTGAAGGCTTAGAGCTGTTTGAGGAAGGGTTGCCCAGGATTTCTAGCCAGCATATCCTCGATCTTAGAGGAAGCAAAACCAAAGCTGTCTGATGTAGCTATAGTGAACGAATTTCCTGATGTTTTTCCAGACGACGTCATTGGGCTGCCACCAGATCGGGAGATCGAATTTTCAATTGAGCTGGTACCGAATGCTATTTCGATTTCCAAATCACCGTACAGATTAGCGCCCTCAGAGATGAATGAATTGAAAGAGCAAGTCAAAGATCTCTCGGACAAAGGTTTCATTAGACCAAGTACTTCGCCATGGGGAGCCCCTATGCTGTTGGTGAAGAAGAAAGACGACAGCATGAGGTTATGTATCGATTATAGGGAGCTGAACAAACTGACAATCAAGGACAAGTATCCACTTCCAAGAATTGAAGATTTATTCAATCAACTCCAGGGTGCAGCAGTGTTCTCCAAGATTGACCTGCGATCTGGTTAGCACCAGCTTAGGATAAAAGAAGCTGATGCTCACAAGACAGCTTTCAGGACTCACTATGGACATTATGAGTTCCTAGTTATGCTTTTTGGGTTAACAAATGCACCTTCAACATTCATGGATTTAATGAACCGAGTGTTTCAATCGTTCCTGGACCAGTTTGTGGTAGTATTCATAGAGAAATCCTTGTCTACTCCAAGAGCAGATAAGAACATGTGCACCAGCTTAAGACGGTATTGCAGGTTTTGAAGGACAAGCAGTTTTTCGCCAAATTTAGCAAATGCGAGTTTTGGTTGGAGAAAGTCGTCTTCCTTGGCCATGTAATCTACCAGGATGGTGTAGAGGTGGATCCAGCTGATGTGGAAGCTGTTCGAGACTGGCCAGTTCCCATGAACGCAATTGAGATTCGCAGCTTCCTAGGTCTCACCGGTTACTACAGGCGTTTCATCAAGGGTTTCTCGAAGATAGCAGTGCCACTAACAGCCTTAACCAAGAAGAGCGTAAAGTATACTTGGACCCCAGAATGCCAGAACAGCTTCGATAAACTGAAGCAAGCGTTAGTGGAGGCCCCTGTTCTAGCGACGCCATCTGGAAAGGGGAATTATGTTTTCTACACCGATGCGTCTAAGCTGGGTTTGGGTGCAGTTTTGATGCAAGACCGCAAGGTGATTGCTTACGCCTCCAGGCAACTAAAGACCCATGAGAAGAACTATCCAACTCACGAACTGGAGCTTGCAGCAGTTGTTTTTGCGTTGACACTACTTGTATGGAGAGAGGTGCGAGATCTTCACAGATCATAAGAGCCTCAAGTATTTCTGCACGCAGGAAGAACTCAATATAAGACAGAGATAATGGCTCGAGCTGGTGAAGGACTATGACTGCACGATCAGCTACCATCCGGTTAAAGCAAATGTAGTAGCCGATGCTTTGAGCAGGAAGGCAGTGAGTTTAGCCCAGGTGTCAATTCCGAAGCATTTGGCAGTGGAGATTGAGAAGTTTGAGTTGGCGCTGGTCATTAGGGATTGTACAGCAAAGCTAGCTGTTCTCACAATCCAGCCTACGCTGAGAGACCAGATCAAGGAGGGCCAGGCAAGGGATGAGCAGCTCTTAAAGTGGAAACAACAAGACGAAGCTAAGGGTGGAAATCATTACACCACAGAAAAAGGTATCGTGCGATACCAAGGTAGGATGTGGGTGCCAAGGGTAGATATCCTGCGAGCTGATATTATGCAGGAGGCTCACACCACACCATATTCAGTGCACCCAGGTGGTACCAAGATGTATAAGGACCTGCAAACATTATATTAGTGGCCAGGAATGAAGCGAGATATCTCCAGATTCGTCGCAGAGTGCCTAACCTGTCAGCAAGTTAAATCAGAGCATCAGTGACCAGTTGGGATGTTGAAAATTCTTCCAATACCCGAGTGGAACTGGGAGAATGTCGCGATGGATTTCATAGTATGTCTGCCCAAGACTCTTCACGGTTTTAACTCTATTTGGGTAATTGTGGAACGATTAACCAAGTCAGCTCATTTCCTTCCAGTGAAGACCACTTTCGATATGAACAGATACGATGAGCTGTATTTGAAAAAGATAGTAAGGCTTCATGGGATTCCAATTTCTATTGTCTTAGATACTGGAAGAGCTTGCATCGAGCCATGGAAACCAAGCTAACCTTCAGCATAGCGTTCCACCCCCAAACTGATGGCCAATCCAAAAGAGTAATCCAAATATTGGAGGATCTGCTTCGAGCTTGCACAATAGATTTTGCTGAAAGTTTGGATTCGAATCTTCCTCTGGTAGAATTTGCGTACAACAGCTATCAAGCTTCGATCAAGATGGCCCCGTATGAAGCTTTGTATGGAAGAAAGTTCAGGTCACCTATAAACTGGGATGATGTAGATGAGCGAGCTAATCTCGGTTCAGACATTGTTGAGCATACATGTCAGGCCCCGTGCTAATTACTAACAATTAACACATAATAAGCGCATAAACACGGAAGTAAAAATCAGGGCTTAAAAATTTTTCGAAATAATATGGGCCTGAACTTCAAATCATACATTCAAAATATTCAATACTCAAAATATGAGTTAACTCAAACTCATACAACAAGTAACCACATAACTCAATTCAAAATACAGATCCCCTAATACAATAAAACACGGGGCATCCCCCGGTTCAATACATATCATAAGTAAACTGGGACTCAGGGATGAGGGGATCGACCAGCTGAACTTCCACTCTGCCCAGCTTGGTTACCTAAAGCTCCTGCAAATAGGCACGCAGACCCCACATAATTCAAAATACAGATCCCCAAATACAATAAAACACGGGGCATTCCCCGGTTCAATACATATCATAAGTAAACTGGGACTCAGGGCAGGGATG
>KQ990128.1:49602-66113 GCA_001598015.1 Dorcoceras hygrometricum
CACAGCGCTATTAGATGTGTTTCATGATAGCCGTCATACCCACTATCACATCTAACATACGCTTAAGTGCATTCTAGGTCTTTACTCAACGCAATTGTAAATCATTACACACATAATGAAAGTAAAGAATGCCATATAATAAAATGCGAATAGCCTTATCCTCATTTTGACGGCCCAATCGACTAGGAACATGTTCAGAATACACAGCGCTATTAGATGTGTTTCATGATAGCCGTCATACCCACTATCACATCTAACATACGCTTTAGTGTATTCTAGGTCTTTACTCAACACAATTGTAAATCATTACACACATAATGAAAGTAAAGAATGCCATATAATAAAATGCGAATATCATATATAAAGATCGTTTGTACAAGAGTCTATAAAACCCACACGCCACAAGTTGGCTAGTTGGGCATCTACTCTAACAGCTAGATGCCTCGAGATTCATCGTAGAGTGCCTAACCTGCCAGCAAGTTAAAGCAGAGCATCAGGGACCAGCTGTAATGCCGAAACCTCTCCCAATACCAGAGTGGAAGTGGGATAATATCGCGATGGATTTTGCAGTAGGGCTGCCCTGGACTCCTCATGATTTTAACTCCATTTGGGTAATAGTGGATCGTTTAACTAAGTCAGCTCATTTCCTTTCAGTGAAGACCACTTACGACATGAACAGATACACTGAGCTGTATATCAAGAGGTAGTGAGGCTTCATGGAATTCAGTTTCTATTGTCTCAGATAGGGACCCAAGTTTCACGTCTGCATTCTGGAAGAGCTTGCATCGAGCCATGGGAACCAAGATAACCTTCAGCACAGCGTTCCACCCCCAAACTGATGGCCAATCCGAGAGGGTAATCCAAATATTGGAGGATCTGCTTCGAGCTTGCACCATAGATTTTGCTGAAAGTTGGGATTCGAAGCTTCCTTTGGTAGAATTTGCATACAACAACAGCTATCAAGCTTCGATCAAGATGGCGCCCCATATGAAGCTTTGTATAGAAGAAAGTGCAGATCACCCATACACTGGGATGATGTAGGTGAGCGAGCTGGTCTCAGTCCAGACATTGTTGAGAAAACAGCCGAAATATCAGAAAAGTGCATGATCGGATGAGAGCAGCTCAAAGTTGACAAAAGAGCTACGCAAATGGTCATCGTCGCGAGCTAAGTTTCGAATTTGGGGACCATGTGTTTCTCAGAGTATCACCCATGAAAGGGGTGATGCGGTTTGGAAAGAAGCGCAAGCTGAGCCCCAGATTTATCGGTCCTTTTGAGATTTTGGATAAAGTAGGGACATTAGCTTACCGATTAGCATTGCCACCATAGCTAGCAACGGTTCACAACATGTTTCACGTCTCAGCTCTTCGAAAGTACGTTCCAAGTCCCACACACGTTCTGAGCTACGAATCAATCCCGCTTGCACCTGATCTGTGCTACGAAGAGCAACCAATTAGAATTCTCCTTAGAGAAGACAGAAGGTTGAGAAAGCGCATTCCCATGGTCAAAGTTCAGTGGGCAAATCCTCTGAGCGAGAAGCAACCTGGGAAACAGAAGCTGACATGAGAAATCGTTACCCCGAGCTATTTAGGTGAGCTGGAATTTCGAGGACGAAATTCTATTTAAGGGGTAGAGTTGGAACGCCCAGAAAATCCATAAACCCACAAGACGTTTATTAAAATATAGGAGGGTTAAACTGCTATTTTCAGTTTGTGCCTAAGCTTAACCTTCTAGCTTTCGCCTGAGCTGTTTTGCTTCGGTTTTGTGTTTAGGGCGGTGCGTGGGTGGTCCGGCCTAGAGTGACCCAAGCACGGTCCCGTTCTCTCTTTTAAAAATGAAAAAAAATTTGTTTTAACTCCTATAATGATTGCTAATGGCACGCTTAAACTTTTCATTAAATGCTGACAACTCGATTAAACCTTTCCGTTACATAAAATAATAACTGTTGACGTTTGGACTGAACAACGCTTGCTATACCCGGTGGTTGACATTGTATAACCGTTACAGTGTCGTCCATCCTGAAAAGCAATCAAAATATTTCTCAAAACGTTCTCTCTCGATCGTGCTTGTGGAAGAATTCGAAGCCGGAGCTGTTTCCCTGCAACTCGTCAACAAACACAGGATAGTATACTCTATTTCTTGCTGCAACTGTGAAAGCGTATTATTGATCTTCGTGTCTGCATGTTGTCTACTTTATGTTGCAAATATTCATAGTTTTGAGCATGTTTAAAAAGGTTTCGCATCGCGTGAAGTGGGTTCAAAATGTTTTCAAAGAATTTTGACAGAAAAGCTTGCGACTGTGAGATGTCGTCTCTTTCAAAATGACTGGGTTGTACGACGGTACCTTCAAGTAGAGTTCTCTATTTTAATTCCAGAAAGTAGTTTGTGTTGAATGTTAGGATGTTGTTCTGAGCAGATGTGCGAAGCTAGTTTGGTTAGAGCGCTGTTCTAGTTGATAAGCTTAGGTAATCTGTTCGAATTTATTCAAGCTGGTTTCAGTGTTCGCTGGGTGGCTAGGGATGAGAATTTGAGCGGATGGGCAAAGCTGGTCTCATTAGAACCCTGTTCTGATGAGATAGGCTTAGTGAATTTGTTCGAAATCTCGTAAGCTGGTTGTTTTTCCTCTCCGAGCTGATTCTTACGCTCGTGAGCAGTTGTTCATTTCCCTGAGCTGGTTTTACAACCCTAAGCTGTTATCTTTCTCTCTGAGCTATTTCTACACTCGTAAGTTGTACATACACTCGTAAGCTGTTTTTATACCCGCAAGTTGTTCTCTTATCTCCTGAGGTGTTTTCGTGTTCGTAAGCTGTTTTCATGTTCGTAAGCTGTTATTTTCTTTCCTGAGATGTTACCCCTTTTTCTCTGAGCTGTTGCTGAGCTCGTGAGCTTATTTTCTTTACCAGAGCTATTTTCGCATTTGTGAACTGTTTTTCACTTTGCGATAATTTCGATAATCCCCAGAGCTGTTTTCAGCGCACACCCAGTAAATCTTTTAGATGGTAAATCAGAGTTTTCTTTAGCAGTGCGAACCGCTTGCGTGCGATCTGTTGGAAAATATTTTAATGTAATAAAAGGGCAGGAAGATGAAGTAGCTGGGTTGAAGTTTCCCCATCATAGTTACAGTTTTAAAGGAAATAACTTTTAAGTTTTATGATATGTGGCAAAGATAAGACAGACGGTCACAGTTTACGGAGTGTGGTATCGATCGACTGGCCGGTGTGCCCCTCCAACAGAATAGAAAAGATTAAGGGCGATATTTCCTGATATAAGATGATAGCTTGATCAAACGACCCGACCTAAATAGAAGCTTTTGCGCCACATACCATACAGAAAAGATTTACGGGTTATTGTATAACCGCAATTTACATTTATGATGTTTTATGCTTACTTCCCTTGAGTTAAAGCTCATGTTAGTTTCGTGTGAAATTGTTAGCACCAGAGTAGTGGGGCTCAGCCCCTAGGCTCACTAGCTTTCATGATTGCAGGTAATAATGACAGTTGAGAGCTCGGCAGCACGAGCTGGACGGACAGGGGAGTGTGTTTATCAATGACCGGCGCTTCTAAGTTACCTCCAGCTAGTTTAGTATTGATTTCCGTTATGAAAAACATTGATGTAACAATTTATTTTTGTTTTAAGATGTTCCAGAACAGATACCGAAACATTTGTGTTATGACTTTATGAGACAACAGTTCTGTTTTAGCTCGTTTTACTCTAATGTTTTTACTTGAGATTTTGTTGTGATCTGTTTCCTTTCCATTTGATCACCCTAGGTTAGTCGGGTTTGATTATATAGCCCAAGGTTGAATTCTCCTACTTGAACCAGCACGCCCGCATGCTCATTTTATTCTAAGCTGTCTCCATATCACGCGTCGCTACGCTTGAGCTCATCCAGCTCGCGTGTGCTTCACTCGCACTGATCCAATGTAGATCCCATCAGCCTAAGCTAGTGTCTGCGAGCCAAAATTTTCAGTCCTTTTCTCGATTAAGCCCCTCAATTGTATTCGTTCACGCTTTACACATCGTTTTTCCTAAAATCGATGGACTAGTGCGTGACAATTCTAATCCAAAACACTCTGTTCTATCTAAGTTATCTTTACTCAGCTTAGCTCCGACCTGATCTAGATGACGTACACTGTTAAGTCCGGTCTGATTTGATCTACTAAGCTCCAAGTTGAGTATTTTGTTATCACCAAATCTAGAATATTTTTATACTCAACAATTTGTTTCCTTTTTGATAATGACAAAAATTTGGATGAATAGACTTTTTAAAATTTTAACATTTATAACTTTTAAGTCTATTATACTACATATTGAAAAATACAAGTATAATTCTAAGTTTAATTTGATACGCTTAACTTAAGTTGTTCTTGCTCTCTGCTAGAAGTCTTCTAATCTGCACAAATTTCCAACTAAGATCTGCATCACTATGATGTTCCTATCTCTTCGAAGTATCCTCAAGAAACTGAGTAGTTTTCCATCCTGAATTTCATAAGAAGCTCATTGGCATATTTACCTTATTGATGAAGATTCCATCTTCAAGCTGTTTGACTTGCGAATCAAAGAAAAACGTCAGCGCACCCACCATATTTATCTCGAGCTTATCATGCATCGGTTTAGAAACTTGTCGCATAATTTGAAATTAGTCGAGCCAAAAATAATGTTTTCAACATAAATTTACACAAGTGAAACATGATCATTGTTAACAAACTTGAACAAATTTTCATCCACTGTTTCTATAAAAAAATCATGACCATTAAAAATTTAGACAGAGTGTCATACTAAGCTCTTGGTACGTGTTTCAAACCGTACAGAGATTTATCCAACTTATATACATAATTTGTGTTAGGATCAAGCGATTACCACTAGATCAAAAACTATAGCTGTTAGCCAAGGTGCAACTTTATTTCCTTATAATGCGACCGCACAGAGTTACCTATTATTTGTGTTAGGATTGGACAGTTAGGTCCATGAGTCAGGGGAGGTGCGTGTCTAACTGCTGGTGCTGTCTTAATTTCATTAGAGATCAGTCTTACCCTTCCCCTACCGTCGGCCCTATCCTCAACAGAGATAGTATTACCCCTTAAGATCTGACATCACACTTTTACAGCCCACATGATCAACCAGATCAAACGGTGCAACGACAGCAGCTTGACGTACGAGAACTTCCCAGGAGGTCACCCATCCCAGTACTGTTCTCACCCGTGCACGCTTAACTCAACAATACCCCCCCAAGAAGTATAGAAAATGCTTCTTGGGAGACTCGAACCCCTGACCTCGTTTTGATACCAATTGTTAGGATCAAGCGCTTACCACTAGGCCAAAAGCTATAGCTATTAGTCAAGGTGTAACTTTATTTCCTTATAATGTGGGAGCAGAGATTGCACCTATTATGTGCGTTAGGGTTGGGCTGTTAGGCCCATCAGTCAGGGGAGGTGCATTCTAACTGCTGGTGCTGTCTCAATTCCCTTAGTGTTGAGTTAAGCGTGCAAGGGTGAGAACAGTACCGGGATGGGTGACCTCCTGGGAAGTTCTCGTACGTCAAGCTGCTAACGCTGCGCCGTTTGATCTGGTTGTCCATGTGGGCTGTAAAAGTGTGATTCCAGATCTTAACAGGTAATACTATCTCTGTTGGGGACAGGACCGGCGGTAGGGTAAGGATAAGACTGATCTCTAAGGGAATTGAGACAGCACCAGCAGTTAGACACGCACCTCCCCAGAAAAAATGTATGTTGCACAAGCTCCTGATTTCGTTAGTAATACCAACCCAAATTGTTGAGTTAAGCGTGCAAGGGTGAGAACAGTATTGGGATGGGTGACCTCCTGGGAAGTTCTCGTACGTCAAGCTGCTGACGTTGTGCCGTTTGATCTGGTTGGTCATATTGACTGTAAAAGTGTGATGCCAGATCTTAACGGATAATACTATCTCTGCTGGGGATAGGGCCGCGGTAGGGAAATGGTAAGACTGATCTCTAAGGGAATTAAGACAGCGCCAGCAGTTAGACACGCACCTCCCCTGACTCATGGGCCTAACAGTCCAACCCTAACGCACATAATAGGTGCACTCTGCGCTGTAATTTTATGAGGAAATAAAGTTACACCTTGGCTAACAGCTATAACTTTTTTGGCCTAATGGTAAGCGCTTGATCTTAACACTTAGAGATCAGTCTTACTTCCCCTACCGTCGATCCTATCCCCAGCAGAGATAGTATTACCCGTAAGATCTGGCATCACACTTTTACAGCCCACGTGACCAACCAGATCAAGCGACACAACGTCAGCAGCTTGACGTACGAGAACTTCCCAGGAGGTCACCCATCCCAATACTGTTCTCACCCTTGCACGCTTAACTCAACAATTTGGGTTGGTATTACTAACGAAATCAGGAGCTTGTGCAACATACATTTTTTCTGATAGAATACGTTCGAGAATGCACCTTTTATATCCATTTGAAAGACTTTTAAAATCATTGTATGCAGAATTTACAAGAAATGTTCTAATAGCTTCCTACTGACTACATGCGCAAAGGTTTAATTGAAATCTATTCCTTCTTTCTATCAGTAATCTTGAGCTATAATTCTACCCTTATTTTTATAACTGCTCCATTTTTATTAAGTTTATTCCTAAAAACCCATTTAGTATCTGTTATTGTTCTTCAAACTTTGTTGCTTTCGAATTGATTAAGTTCTTCCCGCATCGTTCTATCCAGCATGGGTCATCTAAGACTTCTTCTATCTTCTTACGTTTCATATGCGATATGAATTTAAAATTAAAATATCCATACACTGTCTGGCCTTGCGTCCTAAGCGGAGAAACATGGTTACCTATGAATAGTTCAGGTGGATTATTTCTATTCCACTGGAAGCAAGGTCCAAGGGATTTCAGTCAACTTGAGTAGTCTGTTCTAAATTAGCTTGGTCCTCTTCTGCTGGATCAGCTCCCAAATCTACAACTGGATCAGCTAGAAGCTCCTCAGTTGGATCAACAAGATCACCACCTATTGGATCAGCTTGGACTTCCTCATCTTGGATCTCTTCAGCTGGGGCGACTTGAATATCATCTTTGGAATCAATAGGCCCGTAAATTGTATCTCATCATCACTAGAATTAACAAGGTTAGTAGTTTCTATATGCTACTCAAATCATTGAATATTAGCAGCGGTGACCAAATCATTGTTACACAGACTGGCAATCATTTTAAAATTAATGTGATTCATGTGCTTATGCTACAACTATGTTTTATAACTATCAGCATGTAAACATATAGGTTTAGTTACCAGCTGATCTGACCAGTTCACCTTATAAGTGATCCCAAATCTGTGTCCAGTCAATATAGTCATACCAGTTGGGTTCTGCACTGTGCATGTATGTTTGTGAAAGTTAACAACATAATCGTTATCACGTAGTTGGCTTATACTGATCAAATTATATTATAGATTTCAACTAATAGAACATCTTTAATGATGATGTTACCATGAACAAGCTTACTCTTGTGCACAGTGTTACCTTTCAATTCGTCACAGAAAGTAATCTTAGGTCCGCTGGTATGTTTGACATTTGTTAACAGGTTTGGATCGCCTCTTGAACATCCACTATCGAGATACCAGGTTGATCTTCTCAACAGCTCTCCCCGATAACCTACAACCAGCAAGCAAACATTTGGTACTCAATCTATTTGGGTACAGATTGGATTATCCATTTCGGGACACACTTGAATCACTCTCAAAGTTCCTCCACTATGTGCATCCTGAAGTACGTGCATGAGTAGTATGTGAACTATTGAGATTTTGAGGACTAGCTGGGAAAAGAACTCGAAAGCAATAATTGCAGTCTCGACACAAGGAAATTTCTTTAGCTTTCCTAGTGGGGCCATTCAAATCTTCCCATGGTTTCTAACCGGACGCTTATCCTAGTGATTGTGTCATGACCAATGAGACCAATTCTCTTTCGAATCCTTTTGTTCTGCATTGTTTGGCCTTCTTCGAGTTACGCCTTTTCTAGTTTAGATCAGAAGAACTTGAATTGGAGTTTACTCCAATTTTGTTCAACCTATTCTTTAGCCAACTAGGCTTGGAACTCTCTGGCTCAATGCAGCCTATGCCATGCTTTCCGTTTGGATTTAGTTGAGTCGCGGTCTAGTCATCGTGCTTAACACACTCAAGACAATCATGTGTTGTGCTGACTCTGACAAAGTTCATTGTTTTGAACTTTCCTTAGCTAGAATCGACTGAGTACATGTTTCACTTGAGCTACTTTCACTCTGTTGAAGCCCAAGCCTGATTTATTATTAACTGGCTTTTGGACCTCATGCAACTTAGTTAGGAAATATAATACTTTGTCTTGGAGCTTAATAACTAATTTAATCTTCGATTTTCTATAAGCATGTCCTCAGACTTAATTCACAGTTTTTCATGTTCAGTTATCAGCGTACTCAGCTATGACGTCCTAGTCCTCCGATTTACGAAAAACATGTCGAAAGTACTTGAGAAAAGCACACAAATTTTTCAAGTTTTAGGATTTCGATGGAAGCATACTATTCAGGGATGGTTGTGCAATAAAAAGAAACGATTCAGCTCATGCATGACCAACTATATCCGGGATTGCGTAAGCTAATATCAATCAGGCTGGGAAACAATAATCGTATTAAGATCGTTTGGACATTCAACTCAAGCAGCTTGCGGCCTATAATAGCTTAGAGCAAAACAGCTTTGGTCGCAAAACAACTTTCGGATTGTAACAGCTCAGAACGAAACATTTTGGAATACGGATAACAATATAGTTATCGTTTGAACTAAACATATGATTTAACATAAAATAAGTAAACATTAATAAACTTTCTTGAAATCTGCGGTTATAAAATAACCCATTCACTTTTCTGTATGAGATGTGGCGCAGAAGTTCTTCTTTGGTCTGGTAGCTTGATCAATTTCATCTGTAAATAGGCTATGGCGAACTATCGCCCATTAACATTCATGTTTGGAGAGGCACCCCGGTCTATCGATCGACATCCATACTCCCGTAATTTAGCGGGGCACCCCCGTCCGTTGAACAACATCCACATGCCCGTAATCTGATCGTCTGTTATCTTTGTCATATGTCATAAAATTTTGAAATTACTTCCTTTAAACTTTATGAAACATCACATGAAAACTTCTGTCATTTCTCCTTCGTTACCTTACCATATGTCATTAAAACATTTTTACTATCAGATCGCATGCAGGCGGTTCGTTTTGTTAAAAAATCCATTTTTATTTGAAAAGATTGTTGGTTATACGACTGTATAAGTTGAAGATATTATGAGATTAGCTCAAGATATGCATCGGAGTTCAATCGAAAAAAAAACTCGAATCAGCTCAGGATACGACTACCGAAGCACAAAGCTCTAAACTGAAGAACTATCTCTTGAAATTAGGTATAACTTCAAACAGATTAGAGTTATACATTTGAATCGAAGCTAAAGGAAAAAAGAATTAAACTTGAGATTTCAGTATAAGTCTAGAGTGAACCTAAGCTGAATCTGTTCAACTCTTGGCAGAAAACACATCACGGCTTGTTGGTCAACTCAGAGTATGGAAAGTCAACACAGCTTAGAACGGTCGAGCTAAGTTAAGAAGGTTAAACAAGTTCAAATCAGCTTAGGGAAATCAGACCGGATCACGAGCTTATAGCAACTCGGATGAAAACAGATCAAGCGCTTGAAACAGCTCAAAATATGGAAAATAGCTCACGCGCTTAGAACAGTTCACAAACTTAAAGAAAATAAACAACCAGATCAGCTTAGATAACGAATTCAGATAGCACGTTCAATCAGCTCGGGAGAAAAATCAGATCGCAAACTTGAGATCAGCTTGGGGAAAATATGCCTATCACTAGTGTAAACTGGAACAGTTCGAGGATCAAAGTACGAACTGAAATCATCGAACGATCATACAAGATTAAAAGAACAACAAGATATTTAAAACAGCTTGGAGAAGTTCGAACAGATTAGCTAAGATTATCAGATCAGAACAGGGTTCTAATTGGACCAGCTTTGCCTATCAGCTCAGAACCTCATCCTTAGTCATCCAGCACGAGTACTGAAAACAACTTGGAGAAGTTCGAACAGATTAACTAAGCTTATCTGATCAGAACGGGGTTCTAATTAGACCAGCTTTGCCTATTAGCTCAGAACTTCATCCTTAGCCATCTAGCACGAGTAATGAAAATAGCTTGAAGTAGCTCGAACAGATTAGCTAAGTTTATCAGATCAGAATATCGTTCTAACTAGACCAGCTCCGCCTATCAGCTCAGAATCTCATCCCTAACCATCCAGCACAACTTATTCTCTAGAAACACACAGAGAACACTACTTTGAAGCTCCTTTCGTACAACCTAGAAATTTGAAAGAGATGACAGCTCAACCGCCACAAAAACTCTTCTGTCAAACATTTGAGAACTTAAAACCAGTTTCGAAACCGTTGAAAGCGTATAGATCCTAACATCATTTGAAAAAACTATAAACGTTACTCTGAACTCTGAAACACAACGCAACCAGAAAGCAAACAGAACACAAACAACGAACAATAATATGCTTTCACAGAAGCAGCAAGAGATAGAGTTTACTTACCTTAAGCTGAACGGCAGGTTGCAGAGAACAGCTCCGCCTTTGATTCTCCACAAGCACGATCGAAACTCTTACTTTGAAGAAAATCTTTGGTTGGTTTAGAAGAGCACCCCCACCGCCTTATATAACCTCAATAAATTAATTATACAAGGCAGGGGTTGTGGGACAACCGACTTATTATTATCTTATCACATACGCCAACAGTAATCATTCTGTTTAAAAAATATATATTTTATTTATTTTCAAAACTGAACCGTGCTTGGGTTCATTCTCGCAGGAACCGCCCGCGAACTGCCCAGGCTAAAACCGAAGAAATCAGTTCAGGAAAAAATCTGAAGTATTGAACGCAAAAATAGCAGTTTAACCCTCTGAAACAAATTAAATAACTTGTGGTTTTATGGATTTCATGGGCGTTACACCAGCTATGTCTTAAGATTTTTTGATTCCCCAAGCTAAGAACAGCTTGGTTCATCTGATCTACCTACTAGACTCTTGTTTTCAGCCTT
This sequence comes from Dorcoceras hygrometricum, assembly GCA_001598015.1. Lineage (NCBI taxonomy): Eukaryota > Viridiplantae > Streptophyta > Magnoliopsida > Lamiales > Gesneriaceae > Dorcoceras > Dorcoceras hygrometricum. The sequence continues at coordinate 60,707 of KQ990128.1, forward strand.
AACATCCTCAAATGTTTGCGACAGCCTTTTGTATTCATGACCATCTCATTAAGTGATGAGATTAAGTCCTCTTGTGTGAATTTAGTGTTAGAGAAATCAAATACCTCTTCATTGTCGTTAGCAAATAGACATTGCACTTCCTCCTTCCCGCTTTCGCTTGAGGAACTTCTCGAGGTGCTCTCTTCTGAATTAGAGTCCACCCATTTGCTCTTATTCTTTTCTACAACAAGAACCTTCTGGTTACGCTTCTTCATGAATGACTTCTTATCACTCTTCACTCGCCCTATGTTGCAGCAAGAGTTTTGGTTGGTTGAGAGTCGATGGCTCGCCATATGACATGTTCTCCACCTCAAACAACCTTCATATTAGCAAACAGATCTTGCAACTCCATTTTATTTAGATCCTTGGATTCTTGCATAGTCATTGTATTTACATCTCAGTGTTTAGAAAGAGCTCATTACCTTTAGGACACATCCTTATTGGTATACTCTTTCCCAAAAGCTGTGAGATTTATGACCATGGTACTGAATCTCTCATCAAACTCCCCCATATTCTCCCCTAGCTTCATCTTTATGGTGTCGAGTTCTGAGTACCTACAACAAGTTTGTTCTCCTTCATCTGCTCATTGCCCTCACACAACTGAGTCAACTTTTCTCAAATGTGCTTAGCAGTTGTGCACATTAATCCCACTGAACATATTCTTGTCCAGGGTCTTATAGAATATGTCCTTGGCAACGTTGTCCAAATTATTATTTCTCTTGTCTTCTGCCGTCCGTTCGGGTCTGGGCTTCTCGACCATGTGAGGTGTCACATATGTAGAATCAATGGTTGTGTTGGCTTTCAGTATCTTCATTGGACCATCTGGGATGAATTACCACATGTCATCATCTTGAGCAGCAAGATTTGTCTGCATGTAATTTTTCAGTTACCGTAATACTCTTTCGTGAACATGAGAATCTTATGAAAATAAGCCATTAAAGATATGAAAATTTTAAAGATTTTGTTTATTAGACTGAATTCCCCTACTCTGATACCACTTGATATCGAATAAATACATATCGGAGTTTAGAGAGAGGATGAATAAACTTCTTTAAAATTTATCCTTTAAAATGTATGAAGAAGATCAGCTGAGTTATCAGTTAATTGAAGTTCTCTGTCTAAGATAGTTTCTTGAGCAATAAAATGATCTATGCGGAAATAACTCAATTGATCAGTGAACAAGTAAATTATGCATAAAGTTAAATCAGATAAGAGATTTTATAGAAGTTTGAAGTGAAGCTTCTATGTCTCCCCTCTTCTAAACTGGAAAGAATTCCACAAGAATACTTTAAGTAGAACATGTAATAAATCTTAAATCGATCACTCAGACTTCGTCTTAGCTGAACTCCTAGTAACTCTTAGCTGATAACAGAACACTTTATGTGGTCTTACAATTAGTTTCTAAGGCTTCTAATGATATTACTACAAAGTGAAAGCCTAAATTGATTTCAGCTAAAGTTGAAATAAAACACATTAAATTACAAAGTACAGAGTGTTTCAAGAAAACTAGGATTCAATACGGCATGTAAACGTAGAAAGTTGGATTGCCAAAGCATCGGAGAGATCTTCACTTCCATCTCATCTCCTAGTTATTGTCTCCGGATTCAAATGTTAATAAACAATACCAGTAAATACGGCTGAATCCTCCCGATTAGTTAATGTGCATTTTAAGACTTGTACAATCTCCATACTGAAACATTAAATGCACTTTCTTTTCACTTCAAACATACAATCCCCGTACATTACCAATTCTGATATATTCTGATTGTTTATCTGAGTTGTTCAACGACTATAATGAACTCCTCAAGTCAATGCATCAAATTCAGCTACGATCTAACTTACTACGAAGCTCCGGTCTAATCTGCTCATGTGTACTGATCTTCTCTTGATCTGAACTGATACCCTAAGCTGATCTGATCATGGAAGTTGTTTTACTTAATCTGATGAACTACTCTTTCATCTGTCTGAATTGATCTGCTCTAATTGGATATACTATGTTCTAAACTGAGTTATCATTACTCAGCTTAGCTTTGATCTGATCTGCATGAAGTATGCTGTTAAGTGCAGCCTGATCTGATCTACTAAGCTCCAAGCTGAGTCCTTTGTTATCATCAAAATTTGGAATAATTTTATACTTAATAGTGTGCAGTAGCAAAATCGAGAAAGAGAGATGTCAAGAAGATGATAAAAGTGACTATCAAATGGATACGTGTTGGATCTGTTTCTATAGATCAGAATCTAAGTTTTGAGTAACAAAAAACCTATTTATATTTGACTAACGGCTTTTGTGCGATGTGCAGTGCACTTGATTGAAGAAACATGAAGATGTTCAAGCTGGAACAGTTAGGGGACGCCCAAGCTGGTCGAGCAAAGAACATCTAAGTTGGAACGGTGAGGGGACGCCCGAGCTGCTCCAACATACGATGGTTTGCAGGTTCTACAGAAATCGAGAGTGCAGGAAGCATCAAGCTGTTCACCAGCTTGATGAAGCAGAAGAGCAGAATTCAAGCACAGTGGAATGCGATGATGTGCAGAACGGCTCAAGCGCAGATCAAGTGCCGAGTACAAGTGTCGTGTTCAAGTGCAGAGCAGAGCTGTTTTAGTAAGAGGCTAATCGAGATCGAGGTAACTCCCACTATTGGAGCAGAAGAAGAATCTGTATGCAAGGAGTATTCGATCAGCCTCAAATTGATCCAAGCTGGTATGGATAGATGCGAGCTGGATGGGCACAATGCCACAACTCAGCATTCATCCAGAAGAACTTTGATGCAGACCAGCTTGGAGAACAGCTCAAATGGATAATCTGCTCAGATAAAGAGGGCAGGTTAGAGACCAGCTGGTTAAAGTCAAACAAGATGGACAGGTTGTTCGAGAGCAGATCAAGGAAGGAGGGACTCTATCTAGCAAAGTCATGAACAGTCATAAAATGGGAAAGAACCTTGCTAGATAGAGGAACTCTAAGTTCTGAAGATGATGAAGATCAGCTCGAGAGTGGTTGCAAACGAAAGGAGATGAAGAGACCTTTGAACAGCTTGAGAAGCAACCAGCTAGAACAAAACCAGCTCTACGCAGATCAGAATGATGAACAAGCTGGCAAGCTGGTTAATGTCAAACCAGCTCAGATAGCATGACAGATGCTATCAAATCCACGAGCTAAGCAATTTGAATACTACACTAAACGACAAATGCTGTTCAGTATTCAAATTGACTTTCCTGTTGTCAGGCCTCGTGCTCTAAACAGAGTAAAAACACTAAAACACAATGCGAAGCTAATCAAAAAACGGGTAAAATTTTCGACTTTTGGCCTAGTACGATTTTATGAACAGTCATAAAATGGGAAAGAACCTTGCTAGATAGAGGAACTCTAAGTTCTGAAGATGATGAAGATCAGCTCGAGAGTGGTTGCAAACGAAAGGAGATGAAGAGACCTTTGAACAGCTTGAGAAGCAACCAGCTAGAACAAAACCAGCTCTACGCAGATCAGAATGATGAACAAGCTGGCAAGCTGGTTAATGTCAAACCAGCTCAGATAGCATGACAGATGCTATCAAATCCACGAGCTAAGCAATTTGAATACTACACTAAACGACAAATGCTGTTCAGTATTCAAATTGACTTTCCTGTTGTCAGGCCTCGTGCTCTAAACAGAGTAAAAACACTAAAACACATGCGGAAGCTATCAAAAAACGGGTAAAATTTTCGCTTTTGGCCTGACGATTTTAAAACAATATAATTTAAAATAGCATGATACTCAAAATAGAATCTCAGTTTACGAAAATCACCACAACAATAACAGTATAGCATAAAACAAGTATCAGACTCCAACAATCAAATACACCAACGAAGCGCAGGGCATCCCCCTGGCTAAGAATACTGATACATATAAATATGCTATACGCCACTGGGATACTCTAACCACCTCCTGGGGCACCACCAGCTGGGCTAAAACTACGAACAGCTGTAAAACCTGGGTATCCTGAAAATAACACAACAAGGAAAACAACCAAGCCCCAGAGGGACATGGGGTCAAACCCCAGTAAGGAGAACAACTATAAAACAGCAGTAAACAGCAAGAATAAAATGCAGATGCTATGCATGCATGAGGAAGGAGACAACAGCTCAACGGAATCTGCAACAGAATATGTGGTCATGGTGAGTGTAGGACATGTGGGTGCTACCCACTCACCCCTACTCGCCCACCCTTACCAGACGCATCAACAACTCAACCTGCCGTTGCCTCGCCCATGAACTGTGGTAGTTAACCACTCGGCGCATGGTGGCTAACAAATCCCAGCAGGGAGATGAGAGTGCGGTATTTCCGCTCGCCCTCGCATCATGGTAAGTAAACAGAACAACAACAACGAAGCAATGGCTGCAAAAGCTGAACGGAGATGCAAATGCGTGTATGCAACATGCTGGAATAACAAGCATATAAACATATGCGAAACAATAATAGCATCAGCAAGTATACACCACATAACCAACAGCCATCTCACAAAACAGCAGCCAGCAATAGTCATCTCACAAATTATCCAAGCCATAACATCTCTGTATTACAAGCTCCAATCCGTACCTTATACTTTTGTGTAATAATTACCACAACAAAGGTCCCGAGAAAGCTGAACAACAACCTGTCAAAGCACACAGGGGCATAAATCATCAGGACTCAAATACACAAAAGGTACTGCCGGGAGTTACAACTCAACCAGCGATCAATCCCATCAATACCACTTAACAGGGAGCTTAAATCAACTTACTAAAGCTAAAATCTTACAACAATTCGAAGCTACCTGCTCACAGCGAACACACGGCCAAGACAGTAACTTCGCGACCTCGCTCTAGCTAACAACAGCCTCCAAAAATGGTATAAAATGGAAGAGCTTCTCGAGAGGAGTCCAACGCTACCTCGAACAAGCAAAACAACCACCGAGAATGACGGGAATCACCGGATAAAATCAACGGTGAACAGTACTAGGGTTCGAGAAACAGAGGTCGACAATTTGGAGAATTTCACTAAGTATGGGATCTGATATCTCAAATCGAAGACCAAGTCTTCCTTAAATACACTCCAGAAAACTGATATAAATTCCTCCGACATAAAAAGATATCGCAAGCTAATAACAGAAACGGAAACAGTGCAAAGCTGAATTCTCAAACAACGATAATCAAAACGTTGTCGCAGCGACTTAACAAAACGACGTCGCACCGCTTACGTCATCATATCTGCCATCAGCTGGTGGCCTAAAACCATCGGATGGTTTCTCTCGCGTGAAATCCTTCCAAAAGCTGGTACCAGTCGCGACATCTAAAACGCAGCGTTGCAACTAATTAAAACGGCGTCGCATAGCTTACGTAATACTTTCCGCCA
>KQ990128.1:67918-81439 GCA_001598015.1 Dorcoceras hygrometricum
AGAACGAAAAACATGTGCCGGGAGACGATCAATACGATAAAACAATTCACAATCTATGACATTCATAGGGTGTTTAGGTGACTACCTTGATGGCAACTCGTGCCTGGCTCCGACCGATTTCGTAAAGAAAACGGCACTTCACTGTAGGCGGCGGTAGATATCGTCAATCAGGTCCACGACCGGAGACGGGATTCCTTCGTCAGCCTACACTAGAAGGCCTGACAAGATCTGCTCGGACGGATTCTCCTCATCGAGTTGGCCGGAACGATTTTCCGGCGAAGAGGGCGGCGGCGGCGGCGGCGGCGACTTGTGAGAAGAGAGGAGGGGCGGCGCAATTTAGGCTAGGGCTAGGGTTTTGATTAGTGTTGTATGTCATTATGAAGTTAAGTCTAATTAAATAGACTTGGCTTTAGTCTTGGACCGGCCCAATGGGCCCGGGTCCAAAGTATGAACATTACGTTCATCCCTATCGCCGTGACTTTATCGTAACTCCGATCGTAGATCAGGTCGGATCGATCGATTCAGTTTCAAAACTGAATACAATGATCTGAAAAACCATTTTTCAGAACCCCAGTGTAAAATGACCGTTTTGCCCCTCAGCCTCGGGAAATCTCGATTTGACCTGAGTTGACTTTTAGGAAGTCGCACTCCCCAAAATCCTCTTCTCGTGCTCAACACATTGAGCTGAGTATCCGTGCGGGAATCTCGAATCTAGTACTTGTGTGACCCTCAATGGTTCAGGGATACAGCTAGCCGTGGGCCCACAACCATTGTGTCTCCGGAATCACAATTCCGGACCTGCCCAATGGATCATGGTAAGAGCGTCTAGCAACATCGCCCCATGATCCCCTAGGTATCACTGATAGTGCCTGCAAGAACCAGTTGGTCGTGGTTAGCGTACAGTACGGTCCTTTCAATCCATATATCCCGATCAGATCAACGACCATTGGTAAATCGAGAGTCGTTAAAGATCCGATAGCTATGCATACATCTTGGAGATCGAATAGTGACATCGCGAGTGTAACTAGGTAAACACATTTACCTAAAACACTTCTAGTACTCTGGCCAGAGATTTATACACTGTTATCTCCTCAGATAGCATAGGATATCCACGCATGTCTGCGAGTGGTGAATCCTCGACAACGATGCATCGACTCCTACATGCATCGGGGTCTCACCCAATCCCGACGCCTTATGACCCCAAGTGAGTCGGCAAACGGGTCAAAGTGAGACGCCTATCATGTAGAGTCTCAATGACGTTTCGAGTCGTGAGGACTAATCAGTACAACCAAGACCTCGGACTTATCCACTCGACAAATGGTAATCACTTGGAAAGTCCGAAGGAGGGTAGTTCGATAGATCACAAGGTCACTATCTATCTGCATGCTCAGAATATCACAATGTTCCCTACCAATGAAACATGGTACTTCGCATCGCAGATACTAGTCTCGAACTCGGGCTGCCTTATCCTCATTTTGATGGCCCAATCGACTAGGAACACGTTCAGAATACACAGCGACTATTAGATGTGTTTCATGATAGCCGTCATACCCACTATCACATCTAACATACGCTTAAGTGCATTCTAGGTCTTTACTCAACGCAATTATAAATCATTACACACATAATGAAAGTAAAGAATGCCATATAAATAAATGCGAATATCATATATAAAGATTGTTTCATACAAGAGTCTATAAACCCACACGCCACAAGTTGGCTAGTTGGGCATCTACTCTAACAAAGTAAACCTCGGATCTCGGTCGGAAACAATCGAAACAGGAACACCGTGAAGTCTAACCACAAAATCAACGTACAGCTTCGCCATATTCTTCAACGAGATGGTCATCCCATAGGGAATAAAATGTGCAGACTTCGACAAACGGTCTATAACCACCCAAATAGCATCGCATCCTCTGCTGGAACGAGGCAGATGCGTCACAAAATCCATAGCAATGTGCTCCCAATTCCATTGGGGCACTTCCAAACTCTGCAACAAACCACCGGGTCTCATTCTTTCGGCCTTTACCATCTGACAATTCAAGCAACGAGCGACAAAACCAGCAACGTCGCTCTTTAGGCCAGCCCACCAAAAGTGCGGCTTCAAAGCATGGTACATCTTCCGTGCACCAGGATGAACACTATGTCTGATACAGTGCGCTTCCCGAAGGATCTCCTCCTTCAAATCAATCAAATTGGGCACAACCAACCTGCCACGGAAACGCAAACAACCATCGGAAGAGACAGAATAATCCTCAAGTTCGCCAGCCCTGACCTTAAACTTCAACTCGTGTATAGACGGATCAGTCCTCTGAGCTGCTCGAATAGTCGAAACAATCTGTGGCTCCACTTGGAACGATGAAACCACAATGCAATCCTCAGTCGGGTAGAATCTCCAACCCGTAGTGTTAAGATGCTCCTGATCCTTAGAGATGTATAACGACGGAAGCATCTCACTAGCCTTCCTGCTCAAAGCATCGGCCACTACGTTCGACTTCCCAGGCTGGTACTTAATCTCGCAGTCAAAGTCCTTTAGCAGCTCCATCCAACGACGTTGTCTCATGTTCAAGTCAGGCTGCGAAAACAGATACTGCAAACTCTTGTGGTCCGAGTACACCACAAACTGCTCGCCGTACAGGTAGTGACGCCAGATCTTCAACGCAAAGACACCGCCGCTAACTCCAAATCATGGACTGGGTAACGAGTCTCGTGCAGTTTCAACTGTCACGAGGCATACGCAATGACTCGACCATTCTGCATCAAAACACAGCCCAATCCATTGAGTGAAGCGTCAGAGCAAACAACGAATCCACCTGTTCCAGACAGCAGAGCCAACACAGGCGCAGTAGTCAATTTCTCCTTAAGCAGTTGAAAAGCATTCTCACACTGCTCAGTCCAAACAAAACGCTTGTCCTTCTGAGTTAATTGAGCCATCGGCTTTGCTATACTTGAGAATCCCTCAATGAAGCCACGATAATAGCCAGCCAGACCCAAGAAACTATGAATCTCGGAAACATTTCTGGGACGCTCCCAGTTCAGAACGGCATCAACCTTGCTAGGATCTATAGAAATCCCCTCGGCTGAAATCACATGTCCCAAGAATACGACCCGATCCAACCAGAACTCGCACTTGGAGACCTTTGCATACAACTGCTGGTCTCTCAGCGTCTGAAGGACAATACACAAATGCCCCTTGTGCTACAAAGGAGTCTTCGAATAGACTAAGATGTCATCGATGAACACGATCACAAACTGATCAATAAACTCGTGGAAAACTCTATTCATCAGATCCATAAAGACTGCAGGGGCATTAGTCAATCCAAACGGCATAACCAAAAACTCATAATGCTCGTACCTCGTACGAAATGCAGTCTTCGCGACATCTTGTTCTCTCACTCTCAACTGATGGTACCCTGAACGAAGATCAATCTTTGAATACACCACAGAACCTTGCAACTGATCAAACAGATAATCGATTCTCGGCAACGGATACTTGTTCTTGATTAGGCTTTATTCAACTGGCAAAAATCAATGCACATCTGCATTGAGCCATCCTTCTTCTTCACAAACAAGATGGGCGCTCCCCATGGTGACATACTAGGATGGATAAAACCTTTCTCCAGCAAATCATCTAACTGCACCTTGAGTTCTCTCAACTCCGCAGACGCCAGACGATAAGGAGCACGCGAAATCGGAGTTGTGCCAGGCACCAACTCTATGCTGAAGTCTATTTCCTGCCTCGGAGGAAAATCAGGAATCTCCTCCCGGAACACATCGGGAAAATGCCGCACCATGGGAACGTCACTAAGCTGCATACGGGAAGAAGAAGACGTATCCAACGCGTAGATCATAAAGCCAGCATTCCCCAAAGACAACAAGCTGAACATCTCCATCGCTGAGACCAACGGGATCTTCGATCTGGAATCCTGGCCGTAGAAGTCCCACTTCTCACCAGACAAAGGCCTAAAGCGCACAATCCCATGGAAGCAGTCCACGGAGGCCCTATAGTTGGACAGCACATCCATCCCAACTATGCAATCGAAATCCCAAAGCATCAAACGGATCAAGTTCGCTAACAGGACATGCTCACCAAACCACAGCACACCATCCAACAAAACCTCCTGGGAGAACAAGCTCACACCGCCAGGGGTAGACACGGAAACAGCATCGCGCAACGAAATGGTACACAGACCATGCTCAACAACAAACGACAGAAATAAACGAATGTGATGCACCAATGTCAAACAACACACGCGCAGGAAAATCAAAAACAAGGCAAGTACCTGCGATCACCCGACTCGGTGTCTCCTCGGCCTGCTCCCTAGTGATGGCGTTAACCTGAGCATGCTGGGGTCCAGAGAAGAAAGGTTGAGACGATTGTCCGAATCGCGACGAACCAGGCTGCTGAAACGGCCTAAACTGAGTCTCACCTAATCGGGCCGGCTGAAACTGAGGGCTAGACTGACCTCCTCGACCCAGAGGCTGGGCCGCGGTCTGCTGTGATCCAGCTGACGGACATACTCTAGCAAAATGTCCGTACTGACCACAAAGGTTGCAGGAGCCCTGCACACCAACACACTGCGTATACGGATGCTTTCCACCGCAAAAACCGCAAAACTCAGTCCGAGATCCACTGCTACTCGAACTGCATGAACCAGAAGAGCCAGGACCTGACTTCTTCTTAAACTACTGACCTCGGGGTCGAAACCTCTGACGGCCAGACTGCTGAGCCACCTGTGGCTGCTGCTGCTGGGGCTGATAGGCTGACTGGGAGGACTGTGAAGACTGCGCTCCCTGAATAGCAGGACGACCACCCGACGCTGCCTGCTGCCTATGAGCACGACGACTACGCAAACCTTCCTCGATGTCGATGGCACTGTCCACAGCCTCAGCGTAAGTCTTGGGCTTACTAGTCAAAACCATCTGATACAACTCTTCATTCAAGACCTCAAGAAATCGAGTCCTCTTGGCCCTCTCCCGGCCAGAAACATGGGGAACGTATGCCAACAGAGAAGAAAACTTCCTAGCATACTCCGAACAGTCATGGAACCCTGCTCCAGATGGTCGAACTCCCGCTCCCGGGCGTTCACATAAGACTCGGGTACATACTCCTGCCGGAAGGTCTCGCAAAAACTATCCCAAGAGATCCCAAGACCGGTCTCCAACAAGGTACTCGAAGCGTCTCGCCACCAGCGCTCTGCAGCCTTCCTAAGCAAGAGGGTCGCTAAACTCAACCGAAGATCATCATCATACTGCACCCGATCAAAAAGACCAATAATGTTTCGGAGCCACGAGTCCGCATCCTCACTGAACTCATCACCATTAAAGACTGGAGGGTTCATCCGCTGAAACCGTGCTATAACAACATCCATCCGCTCCATCGGGGGAGGCAAGTCACCAACTTCCTCTCCTCCTCATGCCGACTACGAGAACGGCTAGGAGCGCTACGTCGATCCTCATTATGTCCTGCCGATTCCTCAAACTGCCCCTACCTCTACCACGACGTCTAGGCGGTGTTAGAGTAGATGTCCAACTAGCCAACTTGTGGCGTGTGGGTTTTATGACTCCTTGTATAACAATCTTTATTTATGAAATACGCATTTCCTTTATGGCATTCTTTATTTTCATTATGTTATAATGTTAACAATTATGTTGGATAAAGACCTAGAATGCACCATAGTGTATGTCAGATGTGATAGTGGATATGATGGCTATCATGAAACACATCTAATAGTCACTGTGTATTCTGAATACGTTCCTAGTCGATTGGGCCGTCAAAATGAGGATAAGGCCGCCCGAGCTTGAGACTAGCATCTGCGATGTGAAGTACCATGTTTCATTGGTAGGGAACATTGTGATGTTCTGAGCATGCAAATGGATAGTGACCTGGTGATCTATCGAACTACCATCGTTCAGACTTTCCAAGTGGTTACCATTTGTCGAGTGGATAAGTCCAAGGTCTTGGTTGTACTGATTAGTCCTCACTACTCGAAACGTCATTGAGACTCTACATAATAGGTGCCTCACTTTGACCCGTTTACCGACTCACTTGGGGTCATTAGGTGGCGGGATTGGGTGAGGTCCCGATGCATGTAGGAGTCGATGCTTCGTTGTCGAGGATTCACTGCTCGCTTTTATGCGTGGATATCCTATGCTATCTGAGGAGATAATAGTGTGATAAATCTCTGGACAGAGTACTGGATGTGTTTTACGTAAATGGGTTTACCTAGTAACACTCGTGATGTCACTATTTGATCTCCAAGATGTATGCATAGTTATCGGATCTCTAGCGACTCTCGATTTACCAATGGTCGTTGATCTGATCGGGATATATGTGTTGAAAGGACCGTACTGTACGCTAACCATGACCAACTGGTTCTTGCAGGCACAATCAGTGATGCCTAGGGGATCATGGGGCGATGTTTCTAGGCACTTTACCATGATCCGATGGGTCAGTCCGAAATTGTGATTTCGGAGTCACAATGGTTGTGGGGCCCACGGCTAGCTGTATCCCTGAACCATTGAGGGTCACACAATTACTGGATTCACGATTCTCGCACGAAAATTGAGCTCAATGTGTTGAGCATAGGAGGAGGAATTTAGGGAGTGCGACTTCCTAAAAGTCAACAGAGGTCAAATTGCGATTTCCCAAAGTTGAGGGGCTAAACTGCAATTTTGGACTAGGTGGTCTGAAAAATTGTTTTCACATCATAATACTCAGTTTTGAAAACTGTGTTGATCGGTCCGATCTGATCATCGATCGGAGTTGTGATGGAGCCACGGTGATGGAAACGAACCGAATGTTCATATGGACCTGGGCATGACCCAGGCCCATTGGATTGGTTCAAGCCCATCATTGGTATACTTATGCTAGACCTAGGGCTACATGACATAACACTTGAACACCAACCCTAGTTCCAAAAAAGGCGACGCCCTCCTCCCTCTTCAACCTCACGACCGCCGCCCCTCCGCCGTCGTGTCGCGCCGCCGGGCCGTCGCTGTCGTGATCGGACTTGTTACGATCACCTTGTCGAGGAGATTCCATTCGTGCCAAATTCATCAGATCTTCTAGTGCAGACTGACGAAGGAATCCTGATTCCGGTCGTGGACCTGATTAAGGAGAATCTACCGCCGCCTACATTGAAGTGCCGGATTCCCTGTGAATCTGGTCGGAGCCAGGCGCCTAGACGCCAGCAAGGTAACATTCATTAAACATCCTATGTATGTTTTATTGAATAGATTTTATGTATTGAACGATTCCCTGTGCAAAATTTTAAACTTCCGTTGCGCCCCGGGAAACGGGCCGGATCCAACATTGCGCCAACAGTGGTAACAGAGCCAAGGCTCGGATCCTTCAATACATTTTTGTGCCTGAATTGCATAGATTTCAAAGATTTCAGAATCGAAACAAAAAAATATAAAACGTTGCAGGCTGCCGGCGCCATCGCGCGCTGCTCGCGCAGCAGCGCGCACACCACCACGCGCTGGCCGGCACCGTTGCGCCCCGGGAAACGGGCCGGATCCAACATTGCGCCAACAGTGGTAACAGAGCCAAGGCTCGGATCCTTCAATACATTTTTGTGCCTGAATTGCATAGATTTCAAAGATTTCAGAATCGAAACAAAAAAATATAAAAGTTGCAGGCTGCCGGCGCCATCGCGCGCTGCTCGCGCAGCAGCGCGCACACCACCACGCGCTGGCCGGCCACCGTGCGCTAGTGTAGCGCACGGTGGCGCGCTGTTTGCGCGACGCTGTCGGGCGACAGCATCGTGCGGCCATGCGCCGCACGTTGCGCAGGTGGCGGCCGCCGCCGTGCGGCCGCCGACCGGCGTTTTCCGACGCAGCGTTGCGACGTTTGTTTTGTCTTCTAGGTTTTGTTCGGGCCTGTCCCGGGCAGCCCATGAAGTTTTCGGGTCAATATTTGAAATTGGGCCAATTTTGGTTGGACCAAAAATTGATTTTGGAATTTTTGAGACTTTGGCCTAAAATTATTTTAAGACCAATTTGGTGCAATTAAAATTGACAAAATGTGATTTTATTTATAAAATATGATTTTATAATTAAAATATGATTTTGTTGGAAATTATCAAATTTGATTTGATTATTTAATTTTTGTCAATTAATTGGATTGATTGCATGTTTGGGATGATCGAGAGCCGTGCCCAATGTGTTAGGTGTATGCTCTGGTTTTGCGATTTTGGTTGTTTATATTGTTGATATCATTTATAAAGTGGGCCTGGTTTATGGCCCGTTCCCACCCCTTTAAATTGTATCCCAATGTGTCATGGATATTTAAATGTAAATATTAGATTTAGTGGGAGGTCTTTTTGAAGATGGTGGACATGATGATCAAAGATATTGAAGATCGAAGATCTATAAAACCGGAAGCAATTGTAATAGGATTGCATTGCATACTGCATTTCACCTAGGACTGGATCCAGGTCCGTGATTGGCAACCACGGACCGCATAGCTCTCGCGAGCGATCATCCCAATATTTATATATATGCGATATATGTTTATGAATCCACTTTTAAATTGTGATTTAAAATTAATGAGATCGAATTTTCAAAATTAAAATCCCTCGTTTTAAATGTGATTTAAAACTAATATCAAGATTAAAAGTTTATTCGATAAACTAAGGGAATTTAAATTTTTTTAAATTTTCCTACCTTTCATCGACAATGAGTGTACGCCTATGCTACCCGTATACATGACCCGTCTCATATTATTGAGGGGGTTATGTATGCCGGAAAGCTGTACACGTCATTGACACTGGCTGTGAGTTGGTTGGAACTCCTTTTAACGTTGGCTCATATTATTGGGGACGTTAAGGGGACCGTCCTTCACGACTCAACATTGATGGGTCATCTTGACACGTGATAGTAATCGGCGTCATATTATTGGGCCCTTACTGGATGTGAGGTAAATACATGGAGGTTGCATCGGTTGAGGACTCTACCTTTTGAGGTCATGGTTGACTGATATTATTCGGGACCGTGATCACTTGATTGGACTCTGTGTACCCACTAAGGAAACCTGCTTTCTCGATTTCATTAGAGGGTGGTGAAATCGTTAAAACTAAATGACCTTGTTTTATGTCTTAGCGTTTTTCATATATAATTAGTAATGCATGTCTGTTTTCCTTTTCAGTATAAACTGCTTATAAAATGTCTTCGATCAAAAATCCACTTGCTGCTATACTGGATAGCAACAAGTTCACTGGTCTGAACTACCAAGACTGGCTTCAAAACCTCAATATTGTATTGGCTTCGGAGAAACTTCTCTACACGTTAGAGAAGAGCCCTCCGAAGGAAGCCCCTGTCGATATCAGCCCTGAGGAGCTGACAAAGCTTAACAAATGGTGGGATGACGAGCTTAAGACTCGATGCTATATGACGGTCGATGTCCAATGAAATGCAGCGGCGTTTCGAGAAGACGATGTATGCTGCTGACATACATCTTCATCTCAAAGAGCTGTATGGGGAGAACTCTCGACATGAGAGGTTCACCACTGTCAAGGAGCTTATGACGAGCCGCATGCTCGATGGGACTTCGGTCCGTGAGCATGGGGTTCATATGATTGGGCTCATTGAAAAGTTGTTGGGCCTTGATCACACTTCCACATGAGTTGTCTGTGGATTTGCTTCTCCTCTCACTCCCCGCTGCATTCAACCCCTTTGTGGTCAACTTCAACATCAACAAGCTGGAAGCCACCCTTGAAGAGGTGGTGAACATGCTTGTAGTGTTTGAGGGGACCATAAAGAAGGACAAGCCCGTCCTCCTTATGGGCTCTTCTTCCTCTGCGAAGAAGGGACCCAAACGCAAGGGTAAGAAGTGTTCTGCCCCTGTGAAGGAGGAAAAGCCCACTAAGAAGCCCAAGGAAAAGGCTTCCAAGCCAAACAAGTCTGAGGATGTTTGCCACCACTGCCACAAGCCTGGGCACTGGAGGAGGAACTGCAAGGAGTACCTCGAGTAGTTGCGAACTGCAGAAGGTATGTTCTATATCGAAATAAATATGTCTCTTAATTCGACTTCTTGGGTACTTGATACCGGATGTGGATCTTATATCTGCAATGATTTGCAGGTGATGACAAGAAGCAGACGTCTTAGAGAGGGTGAGACCCACTTGAGGCTTGGAAACGGAGCAAGAGTTGCTGCTGTAGAGATAGGAGATGTTTATTTATTTCTATCATCAAATTTTAAGTTGTTATTGAAAGACGTTTTATTTGTTCCCGAGTTAATAAAGAACATTATTTCTGTTTCTATGCTTGATAGTGATGGATGTTCTTGTCTTTTTGCTAATTCGATTTGCAATATATACAAGAATGAATGTTTGATTGGAATTGGGGAACGAGAAAACGATCTATACAGCTTAAAATTAAAACAAGTTCCAACTCGCGATGTGGAAACACATACAACAACAATTAAAAGGAAAAACGACAGCTTGAACCCAGCACAACTTTAGCACGCTAGGATAGGTCATATTTCCCTAAGTAGGATGAATAAATTGGTTAGGAGTGACATGTTTGATTTGTCAGACATTAACTCCCTACCTACTTGTGAATCTTGTCTCAAAGGAAAGATGACTAAACAACCCTTCAAGGGTAAGCCTGAACGTGCTCAAGGCCTATTGGATTTGATCCATACTGATGTGTGTGGCCCACTTAGCATTGGTACTAAGTACGGACACACATACTTCATCACCTTTATCGATGATCACTCTAGGTATATGATGGTCCGTTAGTAAGGATCAAAAAGATCAGCAGGCGCTGTTTTGATAAAAGCCTTTGAAAGATTTTGCGCGCTGCCGATACACTACTGGAGCTGCAATAGCTCGTTGTTCTTGAACGTTTAAAATCACAAGAGCACCGGAGACAGATCTGGTATGATTTAAAAATCATGCGGAAAATACCAGAACTGAATCCTATATTTTAAAACAACTCAAACAGATTTATGTACAACATAAATCTGTTCGAGACTTGTGTGCTTGTGTGCTGCTGTATGCAATGCTAAGTGTAAGCAAGTGCTGAATTGCGTGCGTGCTGATTTATGCTTATGCGTGTATGCGTGCTAAGTAAATGTGCAATACTATATGAATAACAGAACACGATACAAAGCATATTTGTTTATGGAAGTTCGGATATCAACATCCTACATCTCCCCTCTTCCCATACACAAGAGTTTAACGTCTTCATGCTTGGACGGGATCTGTGAACATATTTCGAGATTCATTCACAAACATATGTGAATGAATCCGGGTGTGTGAGATTGATACAATGAACGCTCAACTCTCTGTTTTTCTCACACACGAGGGACATGCTCTAACAAGCTAATTCTAGACTCAACAATCAACACTCGTGAAAAGCTCCTCTCTAATGGCGGTTGATTGCTTCGTCTATCTCTCTATTTTTCCCTCTGTTGGTGCACTGTATATTCAATGTAATTTTACCACAGTATGTAGTAGCACCAACTGAACGAACACTAAGTGTCTCGTTCACTCCCTCTCAATGGGACTCTCAGCAGGACACTTCTTCAATGGGCGTTGCCTCGAATATATAGCCTCTGTAAAATTCTTCCCGTTGGAAAGCTTCCAAAACTGTTCAGCGCTTCAGAAGGCTATCTTGTCTTCTTTCCATTTTAGTGCAACGCTCCTCTATAAAGTAAAAGTACTTGTGTCCTTTTCTTTGCAGGCTTCTTGTCGCTTTCTTCATTTGAATTAAGCTCAGCAGTTGACATCCAGCTTTGATATTTCTTCGTAAGTTGTCAACTGCTTTGCTGCTGATCCATCACTACGACTGGTGCGCCTTGCTGCTTCATCAATTCTTGCGTCTGGGAATCTTGCGACTGGACACTGTAGCTCGCGACTGAATATATATAGCAACAGCTGATAAGCTCTCGACTGGATGCTGCTGTTGCTTGCGTCTGGTTGTCCAAAAGCTTCGCCTGAATCTTCTTGCGACTGGATGCTCAAAACATTGCGACTGGATATCTTTGCGTTGCGACTGGATCTACTGTAGCTTCGTCTGCTGAAATAACAACGCAAAGTCTTCCTGCTGAATCTTTATCGCAAGAGCAAAACGCTGTCGTATCAACTTATGTAAACGACATCGTTTTGCTATCGCTAACTAGCATCTGCTGAATGTACTGTAGCTTGCGACTGGATCTCCTCTACGACGTCGCTTCTCACTCTCGTCTGGATGCAAGCTACCTGCTGATTCTTGCGACTGGATGACGTCACCGATGACGTCATCAACAACTAATCCATCTGCTGAATCTCAACACGGCGTCGCATCATCTTTTGCTTCATCTGCTGATCTCTTCTTGCGAATGCAAAACGCTGTCGTTTCAACTTATTTATGCGACATCGTTTTGCAATTGCCAACTCCAAACGCCAACTGCTGATTGTGATGACATCAAGGCTGATGTCATCACAGTTTATTCCATATCTAGCGCAACTCTTCTCATCTGCTGAATCTTCCTGCTGATCACTGTAGCTTCCTGCTGACTGATGACGTCACTGCTGATGTCATCTACACTTTACGCTCCAGCTGATTTTCTTCGTTCCAGCTCCAGCTCCAGCTTGCGCTTCTTCTTCTTCTTGCTTCTTGAAATGCGACTGTTGATAGATTCATCAACAGTACTTATAAGAACGGCGACTGCTAACATATTCGTCAACAGTACTTAGCTCATCTTCTTCTTCTCCAGCAAGCTTCTCAATTCCAGTTCCAACTGGTTCACTTTGCTCTTTAGCACTAGCAGCTGGTTGTCGTCGTTTCAGCTGGTTCATCATGCTCCAGCTGATTCAACTTGGCCTCCGCCTGATTACGAACAGCTGATTCAACTTTGGACGTCTCCATTGCTAATTCAACTGCCGATTCCATGAATACCAAACCAACTGCTGATCATTATATCGTGAACAACCTGCTGGACAATTATATATCTGCTGCTGATCGACTTCTTCGTTAGCTAGAATCTGTACACTCAAGTAGAATTGTTAGAATCACAATAATAGGTTTTGTGTAATTCAAAACTTAATTAGGATCTGTCAAAACAGATCCAACAGTATGGGTACTTGTATTTAATGCACAAGTCTTAATCCTTTGAAAGGTTCAAAGAATTCAAGGCTGAAGTTGAAAATCAGTTAGGGAAAAGTATTAAAGTACTTCGCTCCGATCGAGGTGGTGAATACTTGAGTGCTGAATTTCAAGACTATCTTAAAGAGAATGGGATTCTATCACAGTGGACCCCTCCGGCCACACCATAGCTCAATGGTGTAGCGGAGCGTCATAATCGAACCTTGATGGACATGGTTCGATCTATGATGAGCTTCACTGAACTTCCTACCTCGTTTTGGGGCTATGCACTCGAAACGGCGATGATGTTGTTGAACAATATCCACACCAAGGCAGTGGATAAGACTCCATATGAGATATGGATGGGCAAGCCGCCCAAATACTCATACATGAGGATTTGGGGATGTCCTGCTTACGTGAAGCAGACAGTGGGAGATAAGCTGGATA